>JBBMOC010000008.1:13891166-13944582 GCA_037975185.1 Centropyge bicolor
CACACACACACACACACACACACACACACACACACACACACACACACACACACACACACACACACACACACACACACACACACACACACACACACACACACACACACACTTTGGTGGAATTAGCGAGGATGTTCTAGTGTAAAAAGAGAAAGACATGCCTTATAACCACAAAAGGGACACTGTGACCAATTATGTTTTATGATGTCATGTGGAAAAAATGCCTGGATAAACAGATTAATATATTTATTATCATTGGACTAATAAACTTTTACCAAAACCAGACAAAATGCCACAGATGAATAAGAAAGATAAAATTGAAATCAGAATGTGTGACACTGAATCTAGTCATAAATATTCTTTTTCAGCAAGGGAGGTTTCAGCAAGAATTGGATGCCTTTATTTTTTCAAATTCAGCTTTTCTTCTTTACAAACCTGTACGTGCTGAAACTCATGATGGTTTTAATTTGGTGTTTAAATTCATCTATTAAAACTTATTAGACTAGACTAAATATTACATAACAATATATTACTGTTACTACTATGGTTGATAAGAAGCTGCATGTTTTGGGTAAACATTAATTCGCCCAATTCAAAAACATATTTTGGATTATATAATGCTGGTGTATTTAAAATGTTAGAGATAAAATCTGTTATTATACGGCAATTATTCCACTGTTTTTTGTTTTTGAGCCTCCAGCCAAAATCACCATTTTCACCTGGGCTGCCTTAATCCATTGCAATGTTCAGACTTTAGCATCGCTGCCTCATCTGTTACAAGCATCCACAAAGCATCCATTCCAGAGAGGCCAATACCCAAACCTCAGCATTACTGCGTTTAACTCTCTTCCATGCATTCCTTCAGTCTGCCATCTGAAACAAACCCCCGCTGATAGCGCAGCATCTTCTTAATCGCAGCAGACAATTTGTGTCCATAAACACAGTGTGTGTCACAGAAACATGTTAGCTATGCTTTGATCGGGCAGACCTGTGTGTAGAGCAGAACTAAATCAATGCATTTTAATGAGTTCAACCAGGAAGTGGAGCGTTTGTTGCTGTCTAGTCTTGCCTCAGAGGGTAACCTCAGGTAGTTGAAATATTTGTGGGTGTTTACGTTCAATATAAAGTATGTGTGCTTTGTGTGTGTTTGTCCGTGTGGATGGAGTGATGAAAGGATGTCAGGGATGCATGGCCTGATGAGTGGAAGTTGAAAAGTGAACTGACAGTAATGGTGAGTGTGTGTGTATGAAATACAGTGTTAATGATGGTGTTTGATATCAGATGCCTGTGGTGTATTGTACAGGACTGTCAATTTACGCCCCAATTATGCCCAATCTTGTTGCCCCTCAATTTGTGTGCATGCAACAGACATTCATCCTTACATACACACACACACACACTCACACTTACACACACACAAATGATGCGAGGTGACCTTGAAAAGCGTCTGGATAGCTGGTGTGTGTGTGTGTGTGTAGGCGTGTAAATGTATCCCTAGCATTTCCAGCTGAATCAGTAATGAGCATTTCATTACTTCAGCCTCAGTTCCCCAGGGAGGAAACACACACACACACACACACACACACGCACACACACAGCGCAGGAAGAGCATGGTGAAAGGTAGCTGTGGATTATACCCTCAGCAAGTACTTATCAGAATCAAATTATTAAATGATAGCAAAATGAAAAAAAAGCTGAGAGGGAAAGAAAGAGAGTACTGTGAAAACTGTAGTATATAAATAGTGGTACTATATCTCAACACCAATGACAATGGCTATTTTCTGAACACACAATGTATGTTGGCAATATAGGTAATATGATTCTGACATCCTGCCAACACGCTGCATCTCTTAATATTCTTCACTGCTGTCATCTTGTTTTTTATGGCCTTAAAGGAAGAGTATTATGAAATTGGCCTGCCGGTCGTCTTACTCATCGAGACGAGAATCTATGGACACTAAAACCATCCATGTGTCCCCGGTGGCTCATTTGCGGCGATGTTTCCAAGCACTTTAGCCGGCGTGTACCTGCTCTGCTGCTGCTGTAACTTATTGTGAGGGGACTCAGGTGTCCGATCAATGTTACATTTACATAAAATAGCACATGAATTGTTGGGTTTTACTTTCACAGGGTCCATGTCAAAGGGTGTTTCTACCAAGAGCGGACTTGGATCAAACCAGGAAAATGCACATACAAAAAGAACTTCAGATAATTGATTGTGTTTTTGCTCATCAGACAAAACATTTTTGTAATTTCTAAAATGATTTATAAAATAAATTTAGCTGACAACTGGTTGTCCAAGGAAGCTTTGTGTTTCTAGTTTGCTGGTTCTTGCAACAAAGCCAATGCACAATTCACTTTTACTAATGTCTATCAAGCCATCATGGTACAGCAATGGATTAAGGCCTTGAACAAAAGGGGAAATTCCTTTTAGCAAGACTAAGAGTCCATAGACATGTTAGCTTCTTGTCTGAGGCTGCACACTCAGTTGAACCACAAATATGAGCCTCATAGTGGCACCGGAGAAAAAGTCAGGGAATCACTAAAGTAAGTAGGATTCATCTCCTGGCGACAATGAATGTCAAAATTTGGTACCAATTTATCATTTGTTTAGATATTTCAGTCTGGACCAGACCAAGAGTTGGAACCATGCTGCACTTGAACAAGTCATCTCATTTGCTTTTGGTTGAAGCTGTAATATGTTTTTTTAAGAACATCTTCCTGTCCATCATCTTTCACTTTGGGTTGACAGAAAAGCCGGCAGACAGCGATGCATTATTTGTGGTGAGAGATCGATTCATGGTTGCTCACCTGGACTATATAAGTTATCAATAAACCTGATGAATAAATTCACTTTGAAATGGAATTCAACCTTCAGGAGATTCACAGAATGTTACTCAAAGGTCTGTTCAATGTGTATACTGCATAATTAAGTGTCATAATCATGTTTTTATTGTTGCATCTATTGAATCATTGTGGATAACAACCTGGTCAGATGATCCATGCTGTATCTCCATCACCTGCTCCACTGGTCGAGAATCAACTGTGCGGTAACAAGGGCTACAAAGTAATACTCAGAATAATGGCTAGTTCTTGTTTTCAAATGACTGTAATAACAGTTAACGGTCTGACTCGCAGTGAAGCATCTTCCCAAGGTCACACTCACCGAGGTTAAGCGTAGCCTCCAGTGGAATCATAAAACCTTTGGAGGAAGCGCGTAGAGAAGGAAAAAAAAAAAAAAAAAAAACGAGCTGAAGATGGCAGCGAGGGACTGAGCGTGATTGGAGGTGGATGAAAGGATGAACGGGGCATAGCGATTGGTTGAAGGTTGCACATCAACACAGGCCAACGGGGGTGTTGTCCGCTGTGTGTGAGCGCTCATTTGAATACACGAGGAACGAGGCTGGAGGTAGAGAAAGCAAGACAAAGCAAGGGCAACAGGCTTCTTTCAAAAGGTCGAGCGTTGGTGGGGGGGAGGACTAACAAACAGATGATGTCTAATCAGACTTGCATGAACAAACCCGCTCAGGTTGCAGAGGCAAGCGGGGAGTCAGACAGAGAGACAGGCAAGAAAATGGGCAAACAGACAGGTTGATAGACAGGCAGGCGGGGAGAGAACAGGACCTGACAGCCAATATAAGAGACGCTCGACAGAGGCTACGGGTGCTGTTGATGGCAGGAGTGCAGGGAGTCAGCGGTGCACGTAGATATTCGGGAGATATTCCGCGACGTACGGCTTTTCATGTAAAGTTGAATTCTTTTATCTCACTCAGGGTGTGTTGAACAAAACAGAGCCTAAGTCGCTTTGAATGAGAGAGACAGTGAGAGCAAAGTGAATGTGTAATTCTTTAATGAGCCGTATCTTCTTTTTTTTTTTTTTAAATCCCTGAGGATCTATCATTTTAACTCTACTGCTTATTAACCCACACACATACACACAGCATGGTAGCGCTATCATTTATGACTTCCCTGTCTCTCTGTTACCCCCTATCATCCTCTCCTGTATCTGCTCCTCCCTTGATTCCTGTGTGTTCATGCGGGTGTATTGTGTGTGTGTGTGCCAGTTCCAGTCAATATACCCCAAGCTGTGAGACTCGGGGAACATAAGCAAAATAAAACCGCAGCGTCGAGGCCAAACAGTAGGAGCAATTAAAAGAGAAGAAAACAGCAAGATTATGACTAACACAGAAATCTCATTGATCGGCATAAATTCAGTTTATGTGCTATTCATTTGCTTTTCTAAATGCATTTTGGAGGAAACATAATTGCTGCTCAGACTTTCACTGGCAAAGGTTTTTGTGCGGCATTCAGACCTGACAAAAGTCAGAGGGAGCAAGTTAAAGACTTCAGGCTTCTGACATGTTTAAAGATAAAGTTGACAGTATTCTACATTCACATTCCTTGAAACCAACACCATGACACCATGTGTCAGTCCGTCTCTCAATACTTTCTGACTTCCTGTCAGCTCCAAGCCCATTCGTTACCAAAGTCATGATTATAAACTTATTTTATGTATCAATTAGAGCAGGTAGGAACTATAATTTTGTAAAGTAAATTTTTAGTATTTTTAGTGTATTTGATGGGGACCTTTTTTTAATTTGTAGTATGCTAGTAAGTATTTCTGGCCGATTGATTCAAAATGCCCATGGTCAGCTCAATAACACCAGGATTTCCAGTGATGTCTTTTTGCTCCTGTTTGGACAACAATGGAGGTAGAAGGCATAAAGGAAGATATATCAGGACTGGATACACAAACAAGACTTGGTAGTAGAATCAGTTCAGTGTTGGTTTTGGCTTTTTCATGGGAATTGTTGACAATAAGAAAAATGTAGATCATCTCCACAATTCTTCTTTACGGTAAGGGGAATTTATGGTTAGGTACTGAAAAAGTGAACATGTCTCACGCTTTGAATCAACACTTTCCAGTGTTTAAGTAAGACCACAACCATCACGCTTCAGTAGCCAGGTGGAGATATTTACAGGGAAAACAACACACACATTTTGGGTGCAGGTTGCATTATTGTTGTTTACAGTTAACTATGACTTGAAAATAAAGCATAATCAGAAGAAAATGCAGTTGGTATTTCGAGAGAAAAGCTGCCGTATGAGTAGGACTGCATCCATGGCACATTTTACACCCGAATGTCCTCCCGTGCATCGCATGTACAAAAGAAGCACTTTCATTTTACAGCACTGATCAATCTGATGCAAAGGCTCGCTCTGACAACTTTTATAGTCACGGTGCAGATCAAGGGCCTCGCCAGACTTTTTTATTGTTGTTTCTGGCTCCCTATATAGACAGACGCTTATTAATGCAGATCAAACTGTCCCCAGGCAGAGGGGTAACATGTTCACCATGGAAAACAGCGGCCTTTCCCTTTAAGATGAAATAGCTTCTACAGGCTTTGTGAATCTGGCCCCAGGGAAGTGGGGGAGAGGCCAGAGGAGCCAGGCAGAGATGATGGAGGGAAGATACTCTGAAGCAGGGCAATGAATAGAAAATGGTTCGGCAATGTACAATATCGCGTTGTTTGTCAGTTATTATAGGATTATGATGAGAGCCAAACACTGACAGCCTTTTAACTGCAAATTAAACTATGCTTAATGAGCTTGCCAAGGTATTATGATGCAAAGGAGGTAATGAGATTTTCAGAGAGCATGATGCAAAAATTCAGTATGTTACTTGGACAAAAGAGAGAGATGGCGAAGAAATCCCCCTACACGTACTCTCTCTCCCTCTTATCTCTCTCTTTCTCTCTCTCTCTCTCCCTCTATCTCTTTCTCTTTCTTCATTGTCATCAAATAAGCACCCATGGGAAGACGGACCACCTGGTAACCATGGTTACAGGGATCGAGTGCCCCTCGTGAGTACACATTTACACACCCGCACGCACACACGCACACACACAGAAATACATCTTGTACTTGGTAAAGACACAAAGAGTTCCTGAATATATTACCAAGTATGTAGTGAAAGACAAACCTGCTGAAAATGTGTTTCCCAATGTTTTTCCTTGCACAGCGAGTTTAGCTTGGCTGTTTTTGGACAACATGAATCTGCGAGACGTTTAGTCATAAAGGGGATTTTGTAAGCGGCTTCAAACTATGAGAGCTTGGTCTCTTATGGGAAATGGATCGTGCTTACCAGACTAGACTGGCATTAGTGGTTGTGATGTGACTCAGTGATACCTGCAGGTGAAAATATCCCCACCTCTGCATCATCAACCACCAAAACACAGCAATTACAGTGACACAGCATTTCAATTGCTACACAGAAGAAGAGAAGAGAAGAGAAGAGAAGAGAAGAGAAGAGAAGAGAAGAGACGAGAAGAGAAGCTGTGATTACATTTACATTATTGACATTATAGGACCTGGATATGTCTGGGGAGACAGAGAGATTGGAGAAGGGGCAGTTGAAGAAGGGATTGTGCCGGTTTGAGGAGAAAAAATCAATCCGTTTAATCTCGGTGAATTTAAGGGAAAGGGAGGAGGAGAAATGACTGAGAGAAGAAAGAATAGTGAAAGAAAAAAAAAACCTACAAAATAATAACTCTGTACCAGACTGCCATTAATGGTATGTGTGACATAGCATAATAATAATGAATGTCTACTAAAGTTAACAATGAAAGATGTGTCTGATGTGTGACAGTAATGCAGGACTCCATAGCAAATTTAGCAAATTTATAGCTACATATCATCTTGTAATCATAAAAAAATCTGGTGAATAAAACTGATTTTTTTTTGCATGTACCTAATCTGCAGTATAACATTGAGTTCAAAACAAAAAAAATGACTGCAATGTAAGAGCAAAAACTACAGTATCGGCATTTCTGGCTGGACTTCACTTCCAAACCTTCATAACATGGCACAAGCAGCTAAGTTAAGCTCTCTGCTTTTAAGTGCTCATATGTCGAGATGGCGACCTCTTTCCTTTGCTTTTGATGTGCCAACACTGTTTGCCAAGTGATTCTCCCTCCCTGGCTGAGATCAACTTGTAAATGGACTTAAATCAAATAATAATAGCCCATGTACCGTCTCAGCATGACTGAAATAACTTCTCATTGTTAAGTGGCCCACATAAATAAAACACATGCTTGGCACTGAGGTGGCTGGCTGCACCACCTCCGCCTCTCATCCTCCACTTCTCTTGTCCTCCTGTTCAACAAAGCCTGAATGTCATAAAAAATAATTACAAGACCGGAAGAATATGTTTGTCATTTTATCCATCCCTGCCCAGAGACAGAGAGGGAGATGGACATGAGTTCAATCATGTGTGTGTTAAAGAAAACAGCGGGTTGATATTGAGAAAGTTATTATAAGTCGAGAAGGAACAAGCCACTGGATCCGTTTCAGCCGGTCGGGCAGAGAACTGGGCCATCCATAAAACATGGTGGATTACACACAAAGACACTGCGGCAACAGATGTACCTCCTGCATACACACAAACACACTTAAATCACACAGCACATGTCGGGCACACACGCACAAACAAGAGACCGTAAACACGCGTTTGCTCACGCATGTCCACACACTTGCAAAAACGCTCTCTCTCTCCCTCACACACGCGAGCACAGTTTTTTTTTGTTTCTGTGCTCTTCCCGTTGCTGTGAGATAATAAGCTCCACATTTCAGCGATTCAGATTTGGAGAAGTGGTTTGTAGGGCTGAATTTTAAAGAGAGAGAGGGAGTCAGAGAGCATGGACGGGCAGATTTAGTGGCAAAAGGAAAAAAATAAAATGAGAGTGGCCTGCATTTATTCATTTGATGGTGTTCATATATTAACTCAGAACTACTGATTTGGTGGACAGGACGGGAATAAAAAGCACAAATATCTCAAAAAAACAAATGACCCTTTGTGATCTGTGTGGCTGATACTGCATCAGCCAGACTTTCAGCCGCGGTGCGTGTGAGCCCTTGTTTATATGCATAGAGATGCCATCGAGCGAGGAGACATGCAGAAAATCCCCTTTTGTCACTTATTGTGATTCTTTCTCCAGGAATTCATTGTGGCTTGAGAGACACGATCACCACACGCCGCCACCAGCTCAGTAAATCATAACCAGCAATTTTCTCTGTAAATAGCCAGCGTACCAGTTTCAAGCCCAGCGGGAGACATGGGTTTCCACACATCTGACACATCAAGGTTAGTGTAAAGGGCATGACGAACATACTAACAAACACCTCACTTTAAAAGCTGTGAAATAAGGGGGCGATGCAGTTGTAAGACCACAAACGTTTAAGGCGGCATCAATGTTTTTATCCTGTTGTGAACACAGTACTGTATCGACAGTGTTTGCATGATTCAAGCATAATCCTGACTATTATCACCTGTCATGTGCATTGAAATATTGTGGTTAATAATTGTCTAAATGATCTTAACTCTCACTGAAGGTTTACAGCGTGAGATCTTAAATACAGTTTTGTTCTTGTAAAACACACACGTGAAAATCCCCAGTAGTCTTAATTTGGATACTTTAGTTAATGTCATAACTTTGATACTTAGATGACGCTTAGATGCTTATTGCGAGATTAGTTTTCTCAATCGGCCCACTGCTAAGTCAAATCCTTTCACTTCAACAGCAGTCTTTACTAGCACATTACCTACAGCAGAGGTTCCCAAACTTTTTTACATCACGGATCATTTTTATAATCACGAGGTATAAAATGTGTATTGGGCTTTTTATCCCTCCGAACTCTCGAGCTTTCTCGAATTCTCACAAAGGTTTTTTTTTTCTTTTTTTGGAGCATTAACAGTTTCAACATCCCATCAGAGTTCTGCACAGGCCTGAAACTGTGGCCTGAAACCCAGCCTGGAATCACTTCTTTAAAACCCAACCTGTCTCAAACTGACATCTAAAGCGTTAGTTTTGCTGTACTTTATCTATTATATAACAAAATACCTGAAACTCAAAACTTTGTCATTGGGTTCAGTTCTGGTAGCAGAACTGATTTACTACTGAGGAAGTGATTACCCTGCTTATTGTTGACCTACTTTAGTTTTAAAACAGTATCTTCTTGTAGGCTCAGCAAGCGGAAGTTTAAGTTAATTACTACACAAATAACCAGCGATGTTTAAAAATTTAGTTTCTTTGGTCTAATCTGATCATACTTGTTTCCTGGTGTCCTGATAAGTCCACGGCCTGAGGACCTCTGACCCACAGTTCAGTATCATAAAGGACGAACAACAACATTCCTACGTCACTGTAGGGACACACACTCGTGACTACAGTAATGACGAGGACAGCACAGGGGGTAATTAACGTGACAATGACCTTTGACCCTATTACATCCTGCCCTGGAGGCGGAGATCCCATCACCCATTGACATCACATACGACCTCGTGGGCGACGGGTAACAAGGTGATGATGCAGAAGAATGAGCCCTGGTTTAGTAAATTATGACGATCAATCTCATGAAACAAGAACGCCTCCAATTATTAAACTTCTATTCAATTCAGTTATATTTTTCCTATTCTCTTACAGCACAATTTCTATTTCATACATGAGAAACAAACATTGATATGATGTTATTGGTTTGACCTGAAAATAATTGGTCGTCACCAGTACATCCACACACTCCAGTCACAAAGCACTCGTGTCATGGAAAGTTCCGTCGCCACAAAGGTGGCCGGGGTCTCCTCGTATGTTGACCAGTTAATCAACATATGTGTTTTTCCAGCTAAAGATAGACACAGGCAGTAAAGCTTTCCACAGTGTATAGAGAAGCTGCAGTATGTGAAGCAGCCTTTGAGGACTGTTTGTCCTTCAGGCCTTTGATTTGAGATGACATTGATATTTGATAAAATAGTACATGTGTTTGTTCTTACTATGAGGGAACACAGACGGTTTCTACAGTGCATAAAATAATCCGTGCAAACAACCATCTGCCGAGTCTGATAAAACCTAGTTGAAGCCTATTTTCTGAATTAGCCTCTGACTATAAACAATGGGGTCATACATCAGCATCGTGCCACAGTAGAATGATGCTGATCAATTTACATAACAGATGTCTGTGATGTGGTTTCGTCTCTTCTCACTAATTTGAACTGGATGGAGAAAAAAAAAAGGTGATGTCATTTCCAGGGCTGAAGTTACCACTGAGGATGATGTCAGGCCTTCTGTATTTTTTGAGGGGAATTTGGCAACGTGAGCTGTAATTTGCATTTTAGAATTGAAAGACAAAAAAAATGCTGATTTTGCTGACCTCCAGTGCTTTAACTTCTCATCATGCTGCACTGATGTCAAAGCGTACTTCACGGAGCGTCAGTACACCGTGACATCACCGTTGGGTTCACAGAGGACAGTGAGCACTGCTTTTCATCTGTATTTATTTTTAAAGCTGTGCACAGTGAAATCATTAAAAACTTTTTTAAACTTGGTGCTTTGACTGTTTTCAAATTTAAGAAACACGTAAATTAAATACATGTACATATGTATGTGTATGTACGTATTGCATGAATTAAAATAAGTATATACAAACAAATCAAAAGATAAAATGGTTGTATTAACATAAAAAAACATCCAAAATTATAAAATAAAAAATTAAAGGCTTTTTCAGGCATCTGACCTCAATATTTCTAAAATTCTGGCTAGATTCTGGTCACATACGTCTTCACACAAATTAGAATTTAGCTATCATAATAATTACTGTCAATCAGCAGTGACGGACATGCGATTGTCATGCACAGTCCTGCTGTGTTTAGCTTTTTACTTCAGATCTTAAATCAAGTGTTTGAATGCTTACAGGTTACAGTTTCTCTCACATTTCAAAAGCCTCTAAAATGCATAGATGTTTTTTGGAAACTCCACCTATATAAAACCACCCATCCACCCACTGCAACTGCCCAACAATTTAAATAATTGCAAATTTTAACTACATTCACTCTGTGGGATTGCCTCAGGGCTCCTTGAGGTCCACAGATGTCCCTGTGACACCCATGTATTATGTATAAGCATAAGCACGATGAATAAGTCAAGAGATAAATGAATAATTACAGTTTATTTTTCCGTTTCTGTTTTTGGGTTGACCTGGTTGTTAGTGCATCCTTTATCCTGGCCGAGGAAGAAGTGAACTGCTGAGACCAGCAGAAAGAGAGATGGAAAAAGAGAGGGAGTAGGAGAGAGAGAGAGAGAGAGAGAGAGAGAGAGAGAGAAGGAGGACAGTTGAATCCATCTCTCAGTACTATCCCTCCCTCTGGGCATTTCCCTGCTGGCACAAGATATGTGGAGGCTGCAGCATTTTAAAACCTCCACCATGCCAATGAACTGTGTCTGTTTGCATGGGTGTGTGTGTGTCTTGTCTTTTATTTATGATGGGCGTGTGTACGCACAGATATATACAGTATATGCTGTGTGTTATGTATGAATCAGAACCCCTATATTTGTACAACCACAAGACGAGCTTGCAAGTGTGTACCAATTTGTGTGTATATGTGTGGGTGTATGTTTGGTAATGTTTGTTCCTCTATTTTTGTATGGCTGCTTGTCTGTGTGTTTGTGTGTGTGTATGTGTATGACTCACCGCTCTCCTCACCAGATGCTTCACAGCCATCTTCATCATCACAGTCATCTCCGCTGCCTCTGTCTGTCTGTGCGCTCCCTCCCTCCTCTTCCTCCACCTTTCCTCTGGGTTTGCTCGCCCAGCCCAGCTCCACTAACAGCTCCTAATAATACACACACACACACACACAAGTAAACACATTACATATACACTTCTAAAACACACATGGTCAGTCTGTCCACCACGTTGGTCCAAACAGACACATCTCTTCAACTACTGGATGGATTGCCAGAGACATTTACACAGACATTCACTGTCCCCAGAGGATGAATCTTACAGACTTTGGTGATACCCTCAGTTTTTCTCTCGTGCCATCATGAGGTCTACATATGGTTTTGACTGATACGTCTCAGCAACATGTACTGCAATGAATTTTGGCAAAGACATTCAAGGCCCCCTCAGGATAAACTGTGATCACTTGACGATCCATCCCACTCTCACACCAAGGCATGTTATAGACCCACAATAGTCAGTGGTGAAACCAATAGTCGACTGATTGTTTCCAGAAAGCAGTTATTTTATCCTACTAAAACTAAAACCTTTCCTAAAACTATCTTTTCCTAATCCTTACCAAGTAGTTTTGGTGCCTAAACAAACGTGGATGTCACCTGAAAGGTTTCTCAGCAATGCATTATAGCTAACGTGATCACAGAATGAGAACATGTTCTTTTCGTGCCCGAGTGAGGCAACATGTTATACTGTGGATTACTGGGTGTCTATTAAAGGCTTTGGTGTGACAGCGGGTTAAACGATCCTCTGACTTTTCATCCAGCAGCATCACCACATGAAAACTGCAATTAGTCTAATACTTTGCTTAATTACTTTAGTATTTAGAATTACTTTACTATTTATTAGCGAATGTGAGCCTGAACTGATTACATGTGAAATATCAGCATGTCTTTGTGAGCAAACACAGCACTAAACCTGAGAACCAGTTACAGTGAGTGCAAAGGAGAATATGATTCAACTCACAAATCACAAACATTACAAACGCCTCAAGTAAAAAGGTCAAAGGTCAGCAATGTAGTGCACTCTGATAATACTTCATTGATCATGATACAAGAGTGATCATATATGAGAAATGCTAAAGATAAAAAAAAAAAACAAGGGATGTTTTTCTGTAATATTATTCCCTCTAAAGGCACCACATGGTTAGAAAAAACATCTTTGCACACAGAAGCATGTGCAAAAACACTACGGAACAGGGAGAAATACACAAACACACACAGGTCAGAGAGCACACTAAAGGGTAATTGAGGTCATGCTATCTCTGCTGGAATCCATATTCTCTACCCCCTCAGTTAAGTCACAGCGTGGATGCTGTGGCATGTTACATAATTGTGATGCTGGGTGAAAACCTCAGGTCACCTAATGATTAACTATTGAGGGAGAAAAAAATATCCAAAACATCCACTCAGTCAAATATTGAGTTTTGACTGAGTTCCAATCAACAGTTGTAGAATCTGATTAACTCATAAAGTACGAGGAAAACTTTTTGTGCGAGTAAGAAACTACGAAGCAGTTATTAGGTTTTCGCACACACACAGCGACAGGAAGATATAATTGGTTCACAGTATGATGAATGTGTATCGTAGAGAGTCAAGGTAGGTAATATATGAATTCAAGCTGAAAGCAAAGATAAGGCAAACGGCCACCAGTTTTATAAAGGAAAAAGATATATTTTGCTGACATTTTATTCTATTTTATTTTCCCCTGAGATAACATTTCTATACGCAGTATACGGCACAGCTGATGCCACCGAGATTGCAGCATCTATCGTAATGATTTATATTACCTTACATTGGCGAACACTGTCTGGCAAATTAAACACTACAAAGGCCAAATAGTGAGTCAACTGTTTAGGAGTTTATAATTACAAACATTTTTTTTAGAACTTCATTGTCACGCAGGGTAAGAGGAGTCATAACAATGCTTCCTCGACTGAGTTGATTGTTGCCAACATCCATTCTAATTTCTAGTATTGAAAAATGCCAATATGCAAATATAGCCCCAATAACACAAGCACATATGGCGTCAGGTGTAATTATATATTGATACACACATACTGACTGAGTATGTGCATAGTAGACATTACTCTTCATAGTGTGACTGAAAATGTGCAGCAGTAAAAGTACACATAACAATACTGAGCAAAACAAGTGTGTCTTTGACTGGAAGAAGGTTGAGTATAGTGTAAGTTAATATATGTGTAACAAACAGGGCTGTGCATGATATTTAAACCCATACAGTTGCCTCATATTTTGAGTAAACACCAAAATGTGCAAGATACATTTTTTACAAACAGCTTTGAAATCGCAATGGGTGACATTGTCTTTCTCGGATGAGTTTCCCTGCTCAATGGCTGCAGGTTGGGTACATAAAGGAGACACATCTGGTCTACACTGTACAGTAGGTGTGGGGCAGCCGGGGAGCGAAGGGGAGCCAAGGTTATTATGTGACAGCATGTCCGAAGGGACATGGAGACACACTAGACTGTGTGTGGTGATTCACCGTCGTGTCATCCGACTGCAAATGAGGGCTGAGGGAGGACAAAAATACATTACAGCAATGTTTCCACCAGGACGCTGTTTTCTTAGTAATGTGGAAAGGCTAAGATTTAAAGAGAATTTGGGTCGTGTGGAAGTGAAGCTCTCCCATGAACGCAATAGATAAAATTATTCAGGGGTGGCATCTCCAGAGCAGTCTGTCCAGTCTAATTAATGACAAGAGGAAAACGTACAGTATAGTAAGTTTCTAAGGTGAGAACTTTTGGTCTTGACTTATTTTGTTTGTTTATTGCAAAAATACAAGATAGACAAAACTATATTAATTCAAACTAATGAGGGATGGAACACCAATTATAACATTACTTCTTATTCCAATTATCTCACAAGCAATCAATTTGTGCTAAACTCAGCTCTGCCAGCCTTAGGTTCATATTTAATACACAGACATGAGAATGGCTGTCTCATCTAACGCTTAAAAAAAAAAAAAAAAAAAAAAAAAAAAAAGCAAATAGGAATATTTCCCACAATTTCAACTATTCCTTTAGTCTGTGATGAAAGGCATATTTATGGTCTCCTCTCACTTTCTTGTATTGGCACTGATGGTTGTCATTGCTGTAAATTGCATGCTGCATAATCACCCACTATAAACGTCATTCCTTGGGATACTGGTTGAAACCAAGACACAGTAGGAAGAGCATGATTTGAAACAGTCTTCTAATGAAGCCATCTTTGGCAGCGTTGCCATCTGCTGTCACTTAAAAAAAAAAAAAAAAGTGGATGGATGTGGATGGAGTGGTGGAACCACTGCCCTTTCTATACAGGGGCAGGCCTCACAGGGCTGATTAGGCTCGTCCTGATTGGCTGAGCATGTACGTACAAATTTTAATTGCGAGGATAAGCGAGTGGCTACACTAATAGAATCCCATTAGAGGGCAAAGCATGTGTGAAACACAACCCAGTGCTGCAAAGGTCTAATTAACACCTAATGTAAAATTGGGACAGTGAGAGATAAGAAGAGACTGAAAGAAAGACTGAGGGAAGACAGGCCTCCAAAACACGACTGATGAAATAATTAAAATTCCAAGGAGGCTTCTTTGTCCTGTTTCATATTTTGCTCCTCCTCTCATCCTAGCTGTGCGAGTGTGTAAATGGTACACATGACAGGCATGAATAATTATTAATACAAGGCGTGCATTAATGTGTGTGCTTCAGATAAATGGCTTCCCCCCACGGAGAGAGCACTCGGGCAGTGAGCATGAAAGAAGCACAGTCCAGGCCGTGGATTTCCAAAGGTGACTCTGAACTTTTTCAAAAGGACAATAGCAGCTCAGTGTGTACTTACATGCAGGATTTGTTTGTGTGCTCGCATTCTCTTAATTTATCACAAAGATGGAAAGACTGCACACCTTTCGCAAGCGAATATAGTTTGCAATGCAGATGAGTCGCGTTATATCTGACTTCTCCTTTCAGTTCATGTTGTAGTCTGCCAGCATTTACCACCATCCATCTATCGGGCATGTATTACAAGTCCAAAAACATTTATCTAACTTTTCTCGTCCTAATGGTGTTTGAGTGTGTGTGTGTTCATGTTAGAAGACTCATATATTGGATGTTCTTTAAATCATAGACCAACAGGACAAGTACGGGAGGCTGAGAACATAAATGATTACATGGTGTATGTGTGTGTGTGTGTGGTGTGTGTGTGTTTGTGTATATGGCAGAGGGGGGGAGATGCTGACTTGGCATTCCCTCCATGTAAATGCCACATGATTAATGGACCCACTACCAAAATTAGACGGAGCACAGAAAAAGCTTCAACAGCAAAAAGAGAAAAATAAACCTTAGCATGTCCCATCCCATGATCCTCCATGAATGTCCCATAACTACCAACAACACGTGTGTTGAATTTATCAGGTTTTCTTGGCATTTCAATTTTTGATCTTATGATTACACCCTCCGTCCTGCAGCTGTAGGTTTTGATTCGTAGTTCAATGTTTTTGATTTAACTATATTTCAGAATCTGTGTTTCCATTCTGTCATTCACTTTGTGATGTGAGTGGCAGTGGGACGGTCTGCTTTCTTTCATGGTTGAACTGGGACTGAATGTGGAACTATTCCATGTGGTGATGACCCCTCCTTCCTCTTGGGCTGACAGAGGGCATATGATTGGTGAGCTGACTCACCTGGGCTGATGAGCTAACAAGCCTATAAAGCTCTCACTCTGGTTTTCTCTCTCTCACCTCCCACATGGTCTCCTTGGTTGGTTGCTTTGTTTTGTCTTTCATTTATCCTGCATGAGCTTCATACACTATATCACACTCTGGCACTCGCATACATCATTGATGTTACAGAAAATGAGAATTAATAAATTGGCTCATTTTTGACCTCCAGCCCGTTGTGTGCTCTCCCTCATCTGTCTGAACCAGGAGTCAGTTCATGACAATGTGGTCACCATTTTTAAAGCTGTTTCATGGTGATAGTGAGCTTAAGGCTCCAGTGAGCAGGTTTGCAATGTAAATACCTTTGCTGGGTGTGTGCGTTAGTGAAAAAGAGAAGTTAATGGAGCCTTTTTTAACTTTTCATTTTATGTTGTTTTCATTCTCAACAATCTGCACTGGCATCAGAAACGTGTAGGAGGAAACACAAGCATAGTCAGTGCTGACCAATAGTGCTGTGAGGAACGATGTGGTATCTGTGTAGCTGCTGCAGCCACGACATGTGGTTAAATTTTTGATTCTTGTGTGTAACCTCGAAACAGCGTAACCTGGCACAGAAGTATCAATCCAGCTTAAAAGAGTTCACTCTGAAATGTGATCTGTCATCATCTGTTTCATGGTTATGGCTAAAAGCAATTAAATTAAAATTACTTGACAGGATACAGCTGATAATGCTCAATTATTGTCAGCAATTCCCATGAAAAGACCAAAACCGACAACTGAGAATACAAGCCAGTATTGTCTTTGTAGCCAAGGCCTGATTCCATCATTGTCCAATTATTTAAAAAACATCAATTAACTACACTATTCCACTGGGTGACATTCTCTTACAATGAACCTGAGCGCTGTACTTTATATTCTGAATCCATCTCACGTACATCATCCTTCTGCCATAAATCCACAAATCCCAAAATCCACAGCAGAAAAAATCCCCCAACAAATACACTGTTCATTCCTGTTTGAGAAAGTTTGGTACAAACCACAACCCTGTTTCCAATAAAAATGGGACTCTGTGCAAAACATCAATAAAAGCAGAATGTGATAATCTGATAATCCTTTTTGACACATACTCAATTATAAACAGTACAAAGACAATATATTTAATGTTTGACCTCATCAACTCCATTGATTTTTGTAAATATCTGCTGATTCTGAATTTGATGGCAGCAGCATGTTTCAAACAAGTTGAGACAGGAGAAACAAAAGACTGAGAAAGTTGTGGTCTGATCCAAAAACACCTGTTTGGATCATTCAACGGGTAATTAGGTTAATTGGTAACAGGTGATAGTATCATGATTGGGTATGAAAAGTTCATCCTGGAAAGACTCAGTCATTCATAAGCGAGGATGGAGAGAGGTTCAACACTTAGTTAATTTGAAAATGATTGCAGTCTGTTTCAATTTATACTTTAGAACTTTTTGGAATCAGGGTTGTATCTCAAAAAGATATGTTTGAAAGATATGTTTGCAAAACCTTTTTGGGGCTTATTTCAAAACTTGAGAGTTTGACCTGAAAACTCCAAAAATTAGAGAAGACAGTTGCTTTGAAACTATGAGTTTTCTCAACTTTTCTCGTTACACTGTGTGAATCATCCATGCAAATCATATCACCACATTACCATGCTGTCCAGAGCTTTGAAAGTGCTGCATAAATCCAGTTTAATTGTTGAATTAATTATTATTGCACGTTATTATCTACATCTCTTTAGAGTGCTGACATTTAAGTTTATTGGATTAAGCAGTGCTTCAAACATGAGGTGATAAAGAATGATTGAGAGCCAGATACGGATGAGATGGGGGACACACACATGCGCACACACACACACCAACACAGCCCAGGCCCCCACAGCTAGATTGAGCAACTATGCATCACACCTTCATCAAACTTTGACGAACCACGAAGAGGTTCGACTTAATATTTCACTCTAATAATAACAGCCAAAGATCAAACTAACAATAGCATCATTATTTAAGTGCAGATATGAATAATTCCATCCATTAAGGCCAGGTAGCAACATTCCTGCAGAATGCTAACCACCTTTATACATCATGGTGTCACAGCCAAGGTGACTACAGAAGATATTAATGGTCTGTGGAAGAGTTATGAGATCACCCACATATTCTCTTGCCTGCTCTGACTTTATCTAGATCTATATCAAAGCTATACCAAAATACACCTTTACAACAAGAGATACATGAATATGCAACAGCCTAAATCATTTCAGCATAAGAAGCAAAAATATTGTCAAGGAAGAAATCCTTAAGCCAATAATGCGAATGATCAAGATTTTTTGGTTCATAAGTGTAATGCAACAACAGCTGGGTTGTAAAAATACAGCTGTTTACTGCTGTGTATAGATGTTGCAGGGATGTGTTTCATGCTGATGCAGTGTTGACATTTTGGCCTGATGATGATGCTACAAGACGGAAAGCCTGCGTGTCTCTGGGGCTTATGAATGAATCCAGTAAATTTCATGACAATTCAGCTATTAGATTTCCTGTCTACTAGAGGAATATTTTGACTGATGGTGGTGCAAGAAGAAAGGTCAGTGGGTCCCCCAAAACAATGGGAGTCATCCTCTGGGAAACTATTCATACCAAGGACATAACATAGATAGATAGAGATATTCAAGACATCTTATCATAGGTCGAAGTGTTGGTTATGGTGAAATTCAAATGGTGGCAATAGATGTAATAGAGGTCATGAGGTCACTGAAATAATTAAGAATCATCATCTGGTGACCATGAATATGTACGTCAGTGTTACACAATCAGGATAATCAAGATGGCTCTGGATAAAATTGTTGATATCTGCAGGCCTTGTTGTGACTGGGGCAAAAAAACAAAAAGCTACTCCTGTGAACATAAACTTTGGAATGGCTTCACTGAAAGCAAGTGAATTAATTCTGAAGTTATTTTTTTGTGCCAACATTTATATCATGCACTATTTCTTATTAGAAATGTACCTGTGTTAGCTGCTCCAGCCTCAGTTTCGCCCCCTTCAGGACAGGGTCTGTATTACGGACGGTCATCTCTGGGTTCTCCCTCTGGGCTTTCAATGTGCTGCCAACCACACGACCCGCATAACTATAGAAAGACAGAAGAAGAGAGAGACATGCAGTACTTTCTGTCCCAGTTCTGAAGGTGTATGTGTGTGTGTGTGTGTGTGTGTGTTGCTCTCTTGCCCCAGTTTTTCCCACAGTCACTATACTAGTGTGTCCTGTCCCACACACACAGAAACATGTGTAAATGGCAAAAGAAAACAACAAAGAAACACAGTCATCTCAGCAGTCACTTGAGATGCTC
The DNA here is from genome assembly GCA_037975185.1 of Centropyge bicolor. Lineage (NCBI taxonomy): Eukaryota > Metazoa > Chordata > Actinopteri > Pomacanthidae > Centropyge > Centropyge bicolor. The sequence continues at coordinate 13,910,751 of JBBMOC010000008.1, forward strand.
CACTATCAAATATCTTCTGGCAAGCTGATGTTGATCTTAATCACCTTGTTGGAGTCAGAGATTTTATCACCAACAGGTTGTTTACTGAGTCATTCCACGCTAAATAAACGATTGTGATGAAATATTGTAAAGATGGTTATTCATTTACATTCTGTTACGCTATTACTGCGCAGCATTAATCACAATGCATGTAGCTGCTGGTTTGTAAACCGAGCTTTCACAAAGCTTACAATGGGATCATAAAACATAATACGGTAGTTTAATCCACTATTGTGAGACAATTTACTGTTTGAACTGTGAAGAATTAATAATTTAACTCCATGAAATTCCTCAGAATGAGTCGACTTAATTAATATAATTCTTGACTTTGCTGATTACCATTTCAAAGGCAGTGTGTTTAATGGAGTTATGTGGTATTTATACTATAATTTTAGTCATGAATTTAAATGGTGTATATATAAATACTCAGGCTCTACAGTTTGCTCACATAAGGGCAGTGTTTTACCTCCCTACAGATGCTTCAAACAGGTATATGAGACATTTTATTCTACAAGACAAACTAATTTGCTCTGTTACCAGCTTGATGTGTCTTTCTGTGGTGGGCTATAAGCAAAGCACCACATCATTTTGTCTGTGTGGATTGCAGTGGGTGGATCAAAAGGAAGATGAATTGAGAAAAAAAGCAAAAGAGACAAGACACAGAAAGTTAATGAGTCCTATTTTTCCAAGTTTCCAAGTTCCAAAACAGCTTTGGTAGCTAATACAATCAGCCACCAACCGCTGAGTCCACACCCTCGAAAACACAAACACACTCTGGCTATGGCAACAAGGGGAAGAGGACTGTGGGAACCGGAGAGCAGACGCATGTAACCCGAATGTAAGAAAAATACGACTTGACTGATGACAAGAGATGGTGTGGTTGTAAAGACCCCAGCGTCTGGAGCCACGCTAACCCAGCTGGTCTGGAATCAGATTCCACCAGACGATCTGCTGCAAGAAGTCTCGAATGAAGATTCTCAAATATTAGTTTTATTCACACATAGGTTGTGTTTTCATGCATTTCCTGATGAAAGGCAATTTCCTGGTAAAGGTCTTATTCAAGTCAAGTCAAATATCCCATTACCTGTCTGGTTCTTTTTGTGTTGTGGCTTCATTAAACGTGACATTGGCAATCCATGACGGCACAGGAGCGCTCGTGAGCCCGGCTCTGTGAGATATGTTTTCCAGCTCTGTGCAAGTTCACATTAAATATGCAGCCAGTCGCATGTAACACCAACAGATCAAGAGCTGCATTTTTAATTTAAGAGATGATGAGACGACGGATCCTCATGGGAAAATTAGGTCATTATAGAGAGGCAAAAATAATGCGATGCAGTCGGGGGAAAGAATACAGCACACGGGTGTGATAAATGTAATCAATAGGAAGAGAACTAAATAAAATATGTAAGGCAATATACTGCAGACACTTTCAACAGATTCCCAGATTAGGTATGGGGAAAAATAATTACCATCAGTTTTTCTTATGTTTTTATGATGAGCTGTATTATTACACTTATAGTGTTTGTGCTGCCAATGCAAAGAGGATTACTGGGGGAAAAACTGAACTGTAAATGATTCAACATAATAGCCAGAGGAGAAGAGCGATTGATGAGGGTCTGTGCGACTGCAGCGCCGTGTACATAAATTAGCGGGAGATACTTTTATGGCCGGATTTATGCTCAGCACACGGTCGTCCTGCTGTAGGTATCTGCCGCACAGGTTTTGATTCATAGCTCAGCGTCAGACAGATGTAGCATACGTGATCAGGCCGTACTGTGGTGTAAATACATATCCCAAAGCAACCGTGTTTACATTCTTTCATTTACTTTGTGATACGATCTGTGATGGGAAGGTCCGCCTTGTTTCTTTACACAATACGGGACGATGGTTACATGTTGGTGTGTGTTGTTAGTGGGTGGGCCTTTTACACGTCCTCTCAAATCCTCAGATCTTAACATGCTCAAGAGGAAGTTAGCTGCTCTGCATTCTGAAACCCTGGGTCTAAAGTCTAAAGTCAGCTGGCTAACCTGATAATCTTACTTCATGATACAGACTATATCTCACAGATCTCTTTTGCATTGCTACATAAATAAAATTTCAGACAAAATTGAAGTTATTGTACTTGGTCCCAAGCACCTTCGATGCAAATTTTCTAAAGATATCAGTTCTCTCGATGGCATCACATTGGCCTCCAGCACTACTGTTAGGAATCTAGGAGTAATCTTTGATGAGGATTTGTCCTTTAATGCACATATAAAGCAAATTTCCCGGGCTGCCTTTTTTCACCTCCGGAACATAGCAAAAATCAGGCATATCCTGTCCCAAAAAGATGCAGAAATCAATGAGCCTGGTTCTGTCCGAGGTTTCTGCCTGTTAAAAGGAAGTTTTTCCTCGCCACTGTTGCATCAAATGCTTGCTCATGATGGGAACTGTTGGGTCGCTATATGTTGTCGGGTCTCTTGACCTGCTCCGTATGTAAAGTGCCTTAAGATAACTTTTGTTGTGATTTGGCGCTATACAAATAAAATTGAATTGAATTGAATTAAAATTAACATTTCAAAGACTCACACGATGAAAACTGTTTACATTGATTGCAAAGATGCATCAGTGAGCAGCCAAAGATCATCAAGTGCATGGCATCTAATCTGTGTAAGACGTTAAATCTGTTTTTACTGTATGGGATGAGATGCTCTGGTTGATAAAAAAAAAAACAGGATATGATGCTGCATGTAGCGGCACGCACGAAACAGATTGAGGATCCTGTGTAACAACAGGATGTTGGGCTACATGTAAATGCATTAACACATGTGATGAAAGGCAGCAGCTCTCCCATAACTGATTTATTAAATCCGAGGCGATAGCAGAATACGAGAAGAAAGAGGAGGAGGAAAAAGGGACAGGAAAGGAGAAGGGTGTGGAGGGAGGATGAATAAAAGCTCAATTAAAAACCACAGACCGTGCCCCGGGGGAAAATCCCCAGATTCCTCAGACTCCAGCAGAGATTTTTGGGGGGATCAGTATCAACACCACACATCCACTGAATGCACTACTCGGGGGGAGGATGTCAACACCTCACAACTATTCTGGCTTAATCTTCGTTAAAGCTAGGAATGTGTGTCTTCATTAGCAACAATGAAACCCATGAGTGACAGACGATTGATTTGACCTTTATAAGGTTGGCTGAGCGTCGCTGCTCTTTCACCACAGCAACCTGTTTCCATTTAGACTCAGAAGTAAACTAACTTATATAAATAGACAGACAGGAACTGAAGAAAGACAACGGAAAATAATTAAGATGATTAAAGCATTAAAGGCAGGTATGAGGTCGTATTTATGAATGCCTTTGAAGTTACAGAGGCGTATAGAGTGTTTGGTTTTTACTGTAAGACGGAGATTAGGTACAGATTGTTTCATAAGACCAGTGTGCCAACAATAATGCAGTCATTCCTCCCAGAGCATTAAAAGATCCACACAGGATGGTGACTTTTCAGCAAGACTTTTGTACATAAACAAACACTAAGTTCTATTGTGTCTCTCAGTGAAAGAAGACCAACTGACCTAATCATGAAAAATGCAGTGGTGGGAATTGTAATTATCTCCAGTAATGAATCCAAGAGCTTAATGATAAAATGAGTCGAAGGACCCAAAGGTGGAGCGTGTCTATAGATTATATCCGCATAATAAGGAACTGAGAGGAAAACTTCAACAATAGTTTTTCTAGAGGCTTTCGTTGCTGCATAGAAAAGTTAAAAAGTTTCTTATTGTGACAGATACCGAGGCATCATGTTCTTGGAAAATTGCAGTGGAGATATGCACTTTACTGTAATGTAAGAATTTACTACAACACAAAGTACCTTTACAGGTAACTTGCATCTTGCAGTCAGTTGAAGAGGAGCTGTAATTCTCTAGTTCTCTGTACCAACAGAATCAGCAACGCAGTATAATAGTGTGCCGTCTCTATGCAAGTGTATTTGACAATCAAACATGAAAGAAATGTCATTTAGGTGACTTAAATGTATAGTATTCAAACTGGGTTATTCCTACCTTGACAAACTAATATCAATGTCATAAATAGCTCTGAAACTACTTCAAGGTATCCATTCCAACTGAGGATAAATCTATAATTATACAGAACAATATTAACAATACATTATTTCTAGATCTAAGTGGGGCCTAGGATTGACTCTAAAAGCTGATTGACGTGGAGCGCTCTGAGAGGAATACCTTCAGCTGCTATTGATTAGCAATTCCAGGATAAGGACACGTAGAGACAACCTGGAAATTGGACGATAGTTATTAAGGTCACGACCATCTCCACTGCAAATGCAAAGGTACACTATGAGCCAATTTCCATGACTATGACTATGAAGGATGTAAACAAAAAATGAATTATTAATGTAATGCGCTATGTAATGGTTGGCGAGGAGGAAGAAACAATCCATGTTGTTTCACCCCATCTACGGCCTGGCTGTATGCATCCACTTGTTATTTGCAGGAGGAGATATTCTTACAATACCCTGCCAGGAGTGACTGAACCTGTGTCGAAAGGCCGGACAGATATCATTCTCACTTAATGATTAACAGCCGTCAGACTCACTGAGGCTGGAGGCGAAGAGGTGGTGGCTTCATTTGTTTCCATTTTACTGCCTTTCAGTGTTGTTAAGTCCAATTAAAAGGAGTAACTTCAAGCGGAATGAGCAAATGAATTCTCATTCTGCAGAAATGTAGCGAACTGACGCTGTTGATTCGTCTCGCAGACATCAGATCCTTTGCCTCTTTCATCAATTTCACCAGTTTCAGTAATAAATCATCCCTTGTGGAATGTGCTTTGTTTTAAAATGTGGGAGGTATCAGCCGGTGTCTGCACATCTAAAGCATTGCCTCATGTCCAATACCTGCTGTCCCGCTGAACGTATTGGAAACTGTCAGAGCCGCAGATGAGCTATTGGCCAGATTACGGGCTGTCGGGATCCTCTGTCTGTCTGACACCAGATGATAATATTTGGAGCGTGGTGCAGACGACACAGAGAGGTGTGACCGTGACTGACACTTAATAAGATCTGGAGAACGACAGACATAAATCACCAGCGCCGTAATGACAAAGCTGCTCTGCTGTTGCCCTCAGTTACTGCGTGGTTGTTAATGGTAACACACAAAAACACACAGATCTTCCGTCTCATCTCTGCGGCAGACGTTTAAAGCGTCCCACACACACACACACACACACACGGACGCACCCGTAAAAAAAAAGCACAGTGAAAAAGAAATGATCTGAGGCTGTGATCTGATCTGAGGGAGATGTGTAATTAGAAGAGTCGCAACCTCAATTGTAAATCTAGCTGCATTCCTGTGGAGGCATTTACATAGCTCGATCACACATAGTAACACACTATATTGACACCTGAGGCTTGTACCTGTTCCTCTTGTACCACATGTGGAAGTGATATGCTGTGGTTTGAATAGGCAAAATTACACTTTCTATATCCTCCATCTTCTTCTCCAGCCCCTCCACACTTTTATTTCTCAGGGTTTTAACAGCATTTCTGTGACTCTCTGTGAAGCATTAATGCCTGATGCAAAACAGATTTGAATGCATTAAAAACACAGAAAATCATCAAAACATGGGGTGTGGCTGGCCTTCAGTGGTGGAGGCAGTTAATCACTTGTCACTTAGGATGGTGATAAGATGCTTCCCTCTCCTGGAGATGATCAGCTATTACAGCTCCAACTGACTATATAAGAGGACAGTTTAGTCTAAATGGCTGCAAAGCACATCTCTTTAAACTGCACCAGCTTTAAACATTCATGCGCATGTTACGCAACATCAGTTCATTCTCACACCGTCATAATTGCGCTGTCTTGTTCGGAGTCAGTCAATCACGGTTTCAGAGACGTAACCACCGCTCAGCACACACTCTGGATCTCATTTGAACCATTTGCCCCCCCCGCTTGATTTAAATCAGAGACATTCGCAGAGGGAAAAATGTCTGCTGTAAATTTGCTACAGATGGGGGCTGTGACATTAAGTGAGAAAGGATGGATGTGAAGCCGCTCAGTACAGATGTGACTTTAAATGTCACTGTGTGATATAAATTTCTTTTTTATATTGTCCAGAACAGATATATTACCTTTTGAAGACAAGTTTTTTTGAGAGCTATTGTCTCTGTGATATGATGAAAAACCACACACAGTGGTGAAGCTGGTGGTGTTTCATCTCACTCTCTTCTCTGCTCTGCTCTGTATTGGAGTGGCCGGGAGTGACTGGAGGACGGTCTGCAGCCAATCGCCTCAGTTTATATACGGCCTCGCCTGGGTTGGCAGCTGATAGCAGTGTTTACTCATGGGTCTCCAAGTTCTTCAAGTTCTTCAAAGTTACTCAGTGGTAGTTGAGTTCTGAGACATTTATTTCTTTTCAAGTTGTATTGTAAACAGATTGTGGTAAATCTTTCTACTCAGATATTCCTCTTGGAAGCAGCATTAGTGGACTGTGTTTCTCCTACTTGTTTTCATATGAGACGTGAGAGGTGTTTGACTTCTTCCACCTAATTTTTTTTTTTTTGACATTCCAGCAAGATGCTATTTAAGATGCCCTTGGGCGTATGTGTGTGTGTGTGTTCTGCCACCTATCTTTTTCTCACATGCGCACACTCTCACCAATACAGACATTTGTAAGTGAAGTGGGTCAGAGGGCGGAGGAGATGAATGGAGGTCTGAATAGAAGGATGGAGAGATGAATGGATGGCTGAATTAATGAATGAATGGGTAGATGGATAGACGCAAGAGAGAAGAAGATGTAAAGAGGTTAGAGAGGCACAGACTGGCTGAGTTCCAACACAGGCGGAGTGTATCGTCTCTTCTGTTCCTCTAAACTTAAAACACACTGCACAAATAGTGACAGTGTGAGGATTTATGAATGTTTTACTGGCAGTCTTGTTTATGTTCAGAAACCTCACCTCACTGACCTGTCACAGGCAAACTCACAAAATAAGTGGGGATTTGTGGCTTCTGTATAAAAGTCATTTTAGCTCTTATGCTCACTATAGATTAGAAATTGCTGTGACAAATCAGGTCACTTGTTATATTGATTAAACTGCAGCTTTTCATTAATGCAAAGACAATCTGATGTTTAATACACAGGGTCACTTGACAATACAGAGTCAGTAACAATGTGATCAAAGTTTACTATGATACAGTCATCAGAGTTGATGGATGTTCATCAACAATTAGCAAAAACTGCTCATTGTTCTCTTTGTGGGATCCACAATTCAGTCAAAGTTCAAATAATCTCTGTTGCCTGTTCAAATGTATTATACGAGACACTATAAGATGTTTATTTATTTGACTAATGTGGCATTATAAATGGTGTAATCATCTACATTTGACTTCATTTCAAATTACAATGTAACATAATACAAATTGTATGTGTACAACTTGTAGTGCATATTGCAAAATATTACAAAAAGTTTCACTGTGATGAGTGTTTTTTATATACGTGCTAAACATTTTTCCCTCTGCTCCACTTTTCTTTAAATATTAGCAGAAATGGCAGAGCCCTTAGATACAAGTTTTACCGGCTTTCAATGTGGCACTGACAATGACAAAGCAAAGTTTGTGTGTGTGTGTGTGTGTGTGTGTGTGTGTGTGTGTGTGTGAATTGTTTGTTTGTGTAGGATGTCCTTGCAAGGCTACATGGCCTGTTTCAGATGGCTGATAGACCATTAATGGAAAACCTTCTCCATCACAGCAACTGTTTCTCCACTGAGATGGATAGAACTTTGTGTGTGTGTATGTGTGTGTTGAGATAGTGCTGTGTGCATGTTGGTATGTGTGTTAGTTGGTGTTTGTGTAAGAATGCGTGTGTTGGAGCGTGGTTGTGTGCACATTTGTGAATGTGTGTGTGCTGGTAAGTGTGTGTGTGTGTGTATGTGCCCATTTGTCTTGTTACCAGTTTAAGCTGCCAATGTAATCACCATGAGAAAGACTCTGGAAACGAACTCTCTAACCTTCACAACCCTGTCACCCCCCCACCCTGGCAACTATTAGGACACACACACACACACACACACACACACACACACACACACACACACGCCGCAGTTTGTGCACATTAAATTTTAAATTCACTCTGACTAAAAATTAAACACAGTCATGGGTAACCAGCTGATGAAGCTCTCATTAGCGGCATTTAATCCCCACAAGTTCTATTTCACACGACTGCAGAAAACACAAACCCACCAGTGGAAGCTGAACTTCTCACTGATATCAGGTTCACCTAAAGTCACAAAAACATGATTTAGTGTAGTAAAGCTGATATAAAAACCAAGGTGGCACTTTCTCACACACCTGCCTGTCTGTCACTTAACACTGGATTGTGACTGGATGCTACAGTACACTGGGAATAATATAAACCCTACTGTACATTAATATTGCTGCAATGTGCTGTAGCATCTGGGCGATGCTGAATAGCAGCACTCCAGTCATTAACCATGCATCAGTTTGTTTTTTTCCTGCCCTGCTGAGGAGTGCACAGGCCTGACAACTGATGGTATTTTTGAGCACAAACCTGTCCAATCCTACATCCAATACTTTTACATCTATCCATGTACTTTTCTCTCTCACACACACATTCAGTGCAGCATTAGAAAAGTGAAACTTTTTCTGTTGCTTTTGCTTTGTACTCCAGCCTTTTGCATCTAAAATGAAATAACAACATTTTACGTTCTCTCTGATGGGGTTGCATTTTCATCATGAGCATGAGCAGAAATGGGTTGCCTCACTCAAGTTGTCATCCAGGACCAGGTACTGCAACTGCTTGGTGTTTGGTCAGACCTTCTTTTGCTCTAAAGTATGATGTCAAACACACACACACCTCTCTACGACGTCTTGGCCGCTCCAGCACGTGTGCTGCTCGACCTCCATCTCGCTTTCGCAAAGCATCTCTGGCAGCTCGGAGAAAAACCACTGGTACCGCTGGATAGAGCCCTCAAACTCCCTGAAATAGAGAGAGAGAGACGTGCACGGTTGAATGCTTGGGCTGTTGTTAGAGAGAGTAGGACCGATGTACCATATGCTTTTATTTGTTCCAATTTAGACCTGTCATGTCCAATTCCCTGTGAAATCCCTTCTGATAGACTCCGGTAAATTACTAAAAACAACACGGGGAAGTGAAACAAGCTCGTAGCACTTTTGATAATGACTGCATAATGAAAAGTCCCACGTTTAGGAAATGGCTACATCCTTCAGGAGGATTGATGCATTGAATAATGAAGACGCAAAGAAAGAAAATTAAAGGCTCACTAACAGTTTGCCCTGTGATTATCATTACTGGTGGAGACAGCTTTACACTTTATTGGACTAAAATCTGCATTAAATAATCCTCACAGATCTTTTCAATGATTGTGAATTAGAGTCCAGGGACTCTGATGTTAACTAACAAGGTCCTTCTTTACTCTGTGTCTGCTTTAAGGACTAATGAATGGACAGAATGGAGTAAGTGACTACTGCAAAAAAAAAACAAACATGAGCACACATTAACAGGTGATTAGGTGTCTGCCATTTTACATCTTGGTTATCAACAAATACTCCTTTGATGATAATTCAAAGTGCAACTGATGGACATGAATTTACCTTGACAGTTTTTTCAGGCTGCGGCTCTTGTCTCCTCTGGATCCTTTGAGAAGGAACGACCTGGTGGGATAAACAATCACAGGAATGTTATGTGCGAATTGATTTTTCTTCTGCTTGACTGATGGTTGAATGTACAGAAAACCTCTACTCTGTCTGTTTCCTTGAGGGAAGATTCTTGCCCCAGATATTCTAACCACTGACAGACATACATTTCGTCAGATATATGTAACTCACCTTCGGCTTTGCTGCTGCAGACGCTGATGAGTAGCCGGACCCGCTGAGGGCGGCGATGTCACAGGCGACTTGTCTGAGGTTACTGATGTGGCGGGGCTCACGGAGGTCGTGACATGCAAGGTGGTGTGATTTGCACTTGGCATAATGGGACCAGCTGCCTGGGATCCGCACACCTTCTCTACCTGAGGAAGAGACAGTTTCCATTAGAGTGTTTTGGAAAGGCTTATAATGATGACCTTATCAGTCTCACATTCCCCCAGATACCCTTCAGTGACACCACCCATCATTTCCCAAATGTGTTCTTTTGAAGAGGTTTTAAAGTTATTATTTAAAACATTGTTTCCTACAAGACATTGTGATCCTGCCACTGTCAATGTTTTTTTTTTGTCAGTAAGTTTAGTCAAGTTTGCTTCAACCATCCATCCAACAGCTGTTTCCACATCTCTGCTTGCTTGCCATCTAGTTTTCACCAACTCTCGACTGTAAAAAATTTACAGCTGACTCAGGTTGCAGGGAGGCATGTCCTGTGCAGTCTTTTATAGCCTTTTATTTTTTACACCACATCATAAATTCTATTTTTTCATATTAGCTGAGCTCCACAATCTTCCCATATAACACCCCTGGAAACGGTCGGGGAATTACTGATCTAGTCATTCTGAGTCAAAGGCAACTACATTTGCTGACTCATTCCTTCTATATATCCTACTTCCTCGATCCAACATTCTTACAATGAACGGTGAACTTTCCAGGAATTTGATTTATGACACAAAAATTATCCCACGATAACACCCAACATGCATTTCAGTCTCAGCTGCCAATACATTTTCTCAATTCTTTTTATAATCATCTTTTAAGGACATCACATATAGACTGTTAAAGGGCTCGGCCTTTGCTGATGTGTCTCATGAATAAGACGCTTGATCAAATATTCATTCGAGTGCTATTTTCTTATTAGCCACAATTAGCAGGGCAATTATGTTTGTGTGTGTTTGTTTACCTCTCAGGAATCTACTCTACTAAGTCCACAATGTTCTCTCAAAGTTGGATGGCTACTCTATTTCTTCCTCCAACAGTGTGTTCATGCATGTGTTTGTGTGTCGTCTGTTTGTCCAGAGATTAGCCACAGAAACTTTCTCATCACTCAGAACCAAGCTGCATTCTGGGTATCGGTTGTCCCGCCAACCACAGTCTTTGTCTGGCACTGGATCTGTATTCACACTCACATACACACTCGCAAACACACACACACAGACTGAGGGGAACCCCAGATTCTCTGAAGAATGAGGCTGTTTTTAGCCCATCTAGGTACAAGGCTTTTGTGAGGAGATCCAACTGCCAGGCTGAAAGAAAACCCACGGCCTTCCTCGCTCTGTGTCCAAAATTCAAATGACTTTATTATAGGGGTATATGAGTAAGGATGCTTGAGTAATCTGTTACTGATCCCCCATTCACTGATTTACAGGGGCACATTTTAGGGGTACAATTACTTTAGTATTCAAACCTTTTTCAGTAGACTGGCACCAATAGGCAGAATACAAAATGTATTTCATGTATCCATTTAAAGTAAAGAGAGTGTACAGCAAACGCTACAGCTTCCCCACCATCCCATCATCCCCTCTGCTCACTGTGGCTGTAATGCGGGGCCCGTGCAGCTGAGCGTGCAGTATGGCGTCATTCACGTGGTTTCGGACGGCCAGCAGAGCCAACTCCATGCTGTTGTGGTTGCTGCTGGTCGCTAAAGTAGCAGCTATCCGTTGGAGCAACACCACCAAGCTCCCCCAGGGGGCGCCAAGCTCTGATACACCCATCTAGAGAACGGGACAGGAAAAGAGGAGAAATGGGAAGAATGGGTGCAGATGAGGGAGGAGGATGAGGAGGAGAATGATGGCAAACGTGTAAAGAAGAGATAGAGAATAAAGACATATTTCAGTGTTATGTGTTAAATGTAAATTTGCTGCATATTGCAAATTGATCGTGACATTTTGTTATAATTCAAAAAACAAAAGGATGGATGGGGCCAAGGATTGCGAATGACTGGCAGTTTCTATCTCATAAGATAAGAGCTAAGAACACATTTTCCATAAACCCAGTCGCCTTCTGTCATAGAGAGGCTGTTCCTACTTGTCCCTCTGTCTCTTTTCTTTTCTTTCACTGAAGAGGATAAACACTGGAGTTTTTCCATCACACTTTCTTTCGTTCCAAGGAACTCTATATCGGGATGAACAGTGCCATCTTCCAAGCTTTGGGCTATGAAGAAGTCTCTCTGTTGTGGGCGCTGTTAAAGCTGTCCAGCAAAATTCGAGGCAGCCCAGTAAGATGCACAGAGGACACTGCCAATTCCCTTGGCAGCGCTCTTGTTATTTGTCAGTCTAAGACTTGAAGTGGGAATGATTTATTGATGATAAAATGCTGTGAATGACTGATTTAGTTATGTGACTAGTGGGAGCGTTACTACTTTTTTAATTGCCTCTCCAGAGGCTGGAGGGGACAAACACTCGGAGGCTTCTCATGCATCTAAATCAGTATCAGCTACAAAACACACACACACACACACACACACACACACACACACACACACACACACACACACACACACACACACACACACACACCGAAAAGAATATGAGATGAACTTTTGCTAATATCCAGACTACAAAAAATTTTGTGGAGCAAAACAATGCTGATATGACATCAAAAATGATTTACTGAGGCAGAAGGTTTAAAGGAACAGTTCAACATTTGGGGAAATAGGTTTGTTGCATTCGTACAGTTTTCTGTTTTTGTACTTATTAAATAAACAAGATATAATGTGGCAATTAGTAAAATGCTATCATAGGTATATTTTTGAACTTTGGAACTGCCTCCAGTTTTTATGCTAAGCTAGGCTAATTGCCTCCAGCCATTACCTCTATACTTAATGCACAAATCCAATGTTGAATTGAAGTAGTATGAGTGTATACAGTAGGTACAACTATAATGGAAACATATACACATACACTAACTGCACAAACACTGACCAGACATCCTCTCATAATGTTGACACACAGTCCGGTGCAGGGCCGAATCAGTGTCAGTCCTCTGCAGTGGGAGCAGTACTGCATCCTCACTAAACCTCGCCCGCACTCTCTGGACAGCGTAGCCTTCTCGGTCGCATTCACGACCTCCCCGGCCACTCTCAGCAGTCTGCTCAGTGCCCTCCCCACCCCGAGCGCCCGGGACAGACTGCTGACCAGGAGGCGAGGGTGTGGTCCAAACGGGCTGACATCCTGCCGCGTCATCCGCAGGCAGTCATCCTGATTGGCGGAGAGGGAGGAAAAGGACCGGGGTGAGGCGTGGCCGATCCCAGGGTTGAGCAGGCGGCGGTAGACCAAGGGGAAAAGGTCATTGTAGAACCGACGCACAGTGTGATCCAATGAGGAATTCGAGTCTCCTGAAAGGTGGCGTTTGATGCTGCTGAACAGCTGAGACACAAGGGGGCGACAGTCAGACGCCAGGGCGGAGTAGGCGCTGTCGAACAGAGTGCTGGTCAGGTTGGATGTGAAGGACACAAGCGACTCGAAGGTCTCTGGAACAAGAGAAAAGACACAGAGAAAGAGACAGGCTTGTATTTTATTGAACCATGTGCACTAGCGACAAACACCTTAATAAAAAGTCTGGGAATCAACAAAGTTACTGAGATGCATCTTCTGGGAACCATGAATGTCTGTGCCAAATTTAAGGGTAATGTATCCTCTAGTTGTTTTGCCATATTCCAGCCTGGACCAAAGTGGTGGACAGACCAACCAACCGAACAGCATGGCCATGATTAGAGCTGTTTGTATGGCTGCTGTGAGACACACTAAGTTATCCTGTCACGGTTTTATCAGTAAGACACTCTTGATCAATTGTTTCAAAATCCACTTATAAATTTCGAATCATCATACATAGAATATCAGGCTTTGCAACCATTTAACTGATACTTTTCAATCATCTCATCTTCAGATAAATACTGACATTTTCAAATTTAATGGTAAGAAAGTAAAAAGGCACAAAAATAAAAGAAGACAAACAGCAAAAATTTAAGTTAAGAGAAAAACAAAAAACATTTTTTTATCTAATATTTGGCATCTGGTTGAATGGTTGAAACTTGAACTCAGATACCACACAACAGCTTCTAATACCAAAAGTCATCTGCTGCAATTGAGGAATATGATCTCTTGGTTTATGCTGTATGTAATCTAAACTGAAAACCAAAATTTTACTGTCCTGGATATTATACAGGTCAAAAGTTTGGACACACCTTCTCATTCAATGCGTTTTCTTTATTTTCATGACTATTTACATTGTAGATTCTCAATGAAGGCATCAAAACTATGAATGAACACGTGGAGTTATGTACTTACCAAAAAAAGGTGAAATAACTGAAAACATGTTTTATATTCCAGTTTCTTCAATATAGCCACCCTTTGCTCTGATTACTACTTTGCTCACTCACTCTCTCGATGAGCTTCAAGAGGTAGTCACCTGAAATGGTTTTCACTTCACAGGTGTGCCTTATCAGGGTTAATAAGTGGAATTTCTTGCTTTATCAATGGGGTTGGGACCATCAGTTGTGTTGTGCAGAAATCAGGTTAATACACATCCGACAGCCCTATTGGACAACTGTTAAAATTATTACAAGAACCAATCAGCTAACTCAAGAAAAACGAGTGGCCATGGTAGCATACCCCCCGAATGAAGGACCGAACTTGACTGATGAATTTCAGGTTTAATGGCAGCAAACCATCAATTTCACCTTAAGAGCTTAGGAATACACAAAAACAATGTGTAAGCTAAAAGCCATACTCTTACAACCATCTATCTCATTACAACGTTTACAAAAAGCAGTTATCTAGTTAGCTCTAGCAACGAAAATCAACATATTAACAAATGTCGGTTCTGGTAACACAAAATATTAATATAGCGATTCATTAAACACATTAAACATACCTTGTGCCTCTATCAAGGGGGCTACTAAGTGCAAAACACTGTCACACACTGTTTCCGTCTCATTCATAGACTGTGTCTCATTACCATAAAGCTAGTTTGCGCGCACTCAAAACAGGAAGTCCTTTCAAAATAAAAGCACTCACACTATCTCAAACAGGAAGTTATACTTAACTGCTTGTAAACAAGACAATAAGTGTCAAAATAAAATACTGCAGTTACCTTTAACACATTAAGTAATTCACTCAGGGGTTATTTACAGCCATCATTACTTTAAGAAATGAAGGTCAGTCAGTCCAGAACCAAAACCAAAATGCATTGTATGAGATGGTGAGTCCAAACTTTTGGCCGGTACTGTATGTTACACATACGTTTTGTCATACAGGATGCAGCAGTTGTATACAGTAAATCTATTTACATTTATATTCCAATTAGCCACAGTCTATATTCCAATTACAAATATTATAAAGACTATGGTTTAGACCTGCTCTATACGAAAAGTGCCCAGAGGTAACTTCTGTGGTGATTTGGCACTATATAAATAAAATTGATTTTAATTCATCAATTTCTAATAAGGGCTTGACTAACATACATGTGATTCCCGCATGTAAGATGTGTCATTTCTATATTTGTGTGTATACTAGTTCCCTCTGTCTCACTAACCTTGGACTGACTTTATCCTGATGCATACGAGCCAAAATAGCACACAACTTAATTCATCCCTGAGCTCGTTTTCACTACCCTGTTATCTATAGTCAGGTGATAATGAGAGGCCCGACCTCAGGATCCGCTGTGTTTCCTGCATCCGACACGGTCTAATAAAGTGGACAGCACCCTTAACACAGGCCGTGTGCCCGCGGTGCGTGACAGCGTGTATGTGTCTATGTTTGAAACTCGCCAAGTAAAAAGGGTGATGTCAATCTGATGGCATCCTGACACACACACACACACACACACACACTGGATGTAAGAGACAGGGGAGAATCTATTTATTTTTCAAGTCATTCGATCAGTCAGTGTGAAAGTGTTGCAAGTTTGTGTGTTGTTTTTACATCCTGAATCTTCAAGAGGAAATTTATTAAATGACTCACAAATCAACTAAATTTCATCATCAGTCTCCAGGAGGATTTACACAGCAGTGACACAGTGTTGGTTTCAGTGATGTACATTCATCCATTTTCACACAAATGCATGAAAGGAAATGAAGCGTCGTTGATGGCGCTCGGGGGGATGAGCCGGCAGAGCTAGCAGAGGCACGGTTCAGTTCGCTGAGGTAGTGAGCGAGAACGTCTCACTTTATGTGTTTGCATACCCATGTCCTGGCAATAGCAACACAAATACAGACGGCATCGAGTGACACGGCAAAGAGTCTACTCTGGGGGGTCATGTGATTAGCTCTTTACCCTCTGTGATTGGATGACAGCTGCGCCACGGTGGAGAGGGCACAAGGGTCTTACAGTGCCAGGAGAAACACACGCAAGCATGCAGACATGTATGCGCGCACGCACACGCACAGAGACACACACATATACACACAGTGAAGTAATCCACAGGGTGTAAATAGAGCCTGACTACAACCGCTCTGGGCATGTCTCAGTTTCTCTAGTGGGTTTTAATCACTGTGCTTTGGAGAGGGAATCCTTTGAGATTTAGCTCAGCTGTTGAGGACCGCTGCTGTCGTGCGAAATTAATTTCATTCATTAAAGGGCTGGTTCACTCAAAATACACAAATAGCACATTTGAAACTACAGTTATTTTTTTTCCTGTGCTGGTAGTTTTTGTTTTATTCTTCCAGGTTTTGTGATATATGGAGCTACTTCCTTTCAAAAAAATAGCTCCTCTGGAAACTTTTGACAGCGAGGTCTCCTGAGAATCCAGCACACTGTTGCTGAATAGTTATTTATCTTCCACCTGAAAAATTGATGGCCGAATGCCCATAGGCACCTATGAATGTATGAATGGGACACATAAACACTGTATTATCAGGTGTAATTGAAGTGTTTTTTATTAAATCCATTAAGATAAAACAACCTTTGAGGGCACCATTATTATCCTGACTAATATTTTTGAACATAATTTATCACCTTTTTCTGTTTCTCAGTTTTGTTATTACTTATATACTAAGTTGTATATAGCTTTTTTATATAGTTTTTTATACTTTATACTTCTACCTGATTGTATGCTTGTGTTGCTGCAACACCCGAATTTCCCCTATGGGGGATCAATAAAGAATTATCTTATCTTATCTTATCTTTTCATCAGCAGAATACAAACTCCATTTAGCTCCATAGTATTTTCATTTTGTGTTTTTTTGTGATTCATGTACTGACTTTCTATATCACATTGTTTAAACTTGTCATATTTCTGCATCATAATGCAGCAAATTCTGACTTGTCTCCTCTCAGTTACTACATTTTCCTCCTCATTCAGCCCTTCTTTGTGTTTGGGTGCTTTGCATTCATTTTTACCCATGGATGGTCCAGCCATCCACTGGGCATAAATAGCAGCTGAAACTGAGCCTGAGTGCACTCAGATGTAGCAGGGGAGGAGAGAGTGAGAGACAGATAGAAAAAGAAAACAGAGAGGTACATGTTTGCCTACATGTCTGTCTGCTGGGTTTCATCAACTCTGCCCCTCTCATAATCTCCCCTCTGCATGCACACATTCATGCACGCCAGCACACACACACACACACACACACACACACACATACGCCAGCTCTCTCTATGACACACACACATGCTCACACAGCCTGGTGAATAGCGTTGAGAGACAAGTGGACAAGCAGAGTATTCTTCCTCCTATTCAGAGCAGCCCGTTAGAGAGCGGCTGTTGCCCACAGCAACAACACTTTGCTGCGGATACGTACTGAATGTAAACATTCTCCGTCCCTCGCTCTCTCATTGGTCAAGAACAAAACCTGATTATCGCAGCGGCGGAGACAGACAGACAGAGAAAGAGGGCGCGGAGTTGTAACAAAGTTTTCCGCTGCTCCCTCTGAGAGTTTGCTCTCTCAAAGACTCAATCGAACATCAGTTGTTTGTTTGGCGAGCCACCGTGGCGCCTCACAGAATAAACTGGCCTCCCACCACCACCCTGACACTAACTAGCTGTTTCATGATGAACACACAAAGTGAGAATGACGGGGGGCTACAGGCACTTGACAGAACTGTTAAAACACCAAGATCACCGCTGCTATTAAAGTCACTTTGATTTACGGTCATGAATCAACATTGGTGCTTGTTAATAACAGAAGATCCATAAGGAAAATCATTAAAGCTGAAACAGAAACGTTGTTTAAATTAAGGCTGCAACTAATGTTTATTTTCATTATAGATATGAAATATTTTTTACGTTTTTCTGATTATTTGGCTCCTAGAATGTCAATACATAGGCAAAAATTCCATCTGCAATTTCCCACAGCCCAACGTGATGTTTTTATGTTACTTGTCAGTCCAAAAGCCAAAAAATGTTCAATAAAAATAATAAAAAACAGAAAAATGCAGCTCATTGCTACGTTTGGGAAACTGAAACGAAATCATTTTTAACATGAAAAAAAATCCACTAACAGACTTTTAGCACTTAGAAGCACTAATAATAATGCAATAATAAATGCAAACTGTATGTGCACACGATCTCCCTTCACACCTTCATCCCACAGCAGAACACTTTTAGATTTGCTGAGCAGTCAGAGAACTTTTTTTTTTAATTCTCCAAACATGTGTTTCCCTTTAGTAATACACAAAATGAATTAATGTACATATTGTATTCTGTAGTCTGCATCTCTTTAACTCACCTTGGTAGGCCTTGGTGTGTCCAGCGATCAGGTACTTCAGCTCAAAGCTGTAGGATCGCATCTTCTGCTGCGTCTCACTGCGGACGGCCGCCATGTAGCTGTCCTCCATCTTGCTGGTGCAGCAGCTGGGCCCAGGGTGGACACACACTCGGAGAGACTCGTCTGAAAGATGGAGGCAGGAGATATAGCTTCAGGCCAGGTCACATTCGCTGAAGATCCACTGATATTTTCAGTCACAGAAACGTTAAATCTCAGCCAACACAGAGCAGTGGGTGGAAGTATTTCAGTCAGGAAGTATTTCATGACCTTGGATGAAAAATTTGAGGTGGACTCACCAAGTTTTTCATGATGAATAGAAGCAATGTCATATCTAATAAATGTTAATATTTCTTTAGAATCTAATGCTTGATTTTGCCCAACTCTAAAAGATTTGTTCCGAAAGGTTGTTTTAAGGTTTCATGAAAATCTAATCACTAATTATCTAACCATTAATAATCCATCTTCTTAACCTGTTCTGGGATCAGTGATCTGAAAGCATCATGTTGTGGCCACAAAAGTCTGTTTACGCAGTTATAATGTGTCCTCATAAGGTATATCATTACATTTTAGGCTGCAGACCTGGGTTAAGGTTAAGTGTACAGGAAATGAATGTAATGTCCTCTGATGTGACGGAAACACAACTCTGTGTTTGTGCGTGAATAATTGTACATGTCTATCTTTGTGAGAACCAGTTTGAGTTATAGACTTTGCGAGTGAGGACATTTTTGAAAGTGAGGACTGTTTGAGGGTTCAGGCCTGGTTTTAAGGTCTAAGTTCAGGGTTAGGCATTTAGTTGTGATGGTTCAGGTTAGAGTAAGGAGCTGGGGAATGCATTAGGTCAATGAGGGTCCTCACAAGTATAGAAGTACAAAAAAGTGTGTGTGTGTGTGTGTGTGTGTGTGTGTGTGTGTGTGTGTGTGTGTATGTGTGTGNGTGTGTGTGTGTGTGTGTGTGTGTGTGTGTGTGTGTGTGTGTGTGTGTATGTGTGTGTGTGTGTGTATGTGTGTGTGTGTGTGTGTGTGTGTGTGTCTGACTTTGGTGGACTGCTGTAAGTCAAACTGTCAAGCGGGCTGACTGAGATCAAGGGAGAGAGAGAGATGAGAGGAATGAACCATCCACCTATGTCTGACCTCACACACACACACACACACACACACACACACACACACACACACACCAGACCTGTGTCAAACTTTCAGCTATTCATATTAGCACTGGCTGGCCATGGATTACATTACTGAGATAGTTCCTATTTATTGGAAATGCGATGTTGCATTCCTCATTTACAAGTGGGGCAGCAGGTTGGTCGGGAGCCACACTACAGGTCACCTGCCCAGTTACTGCAATGAGGTTTAAGTCTGGAAACAAGCAGCCCAACACTAACTCTGTCAGCATGTCTCAAAATTATTTATTAGACTAGGCTGAAGGTCCACTTACTGGAAATGTTCCAGAGCTTTCAGCTGCATCACGTGGCCTTCATTGGCAGATGGAGTTTGCTCAGTTGTCATAGAGATGGCTCCGTTGTAATCACATGATATATGTAAGGGATTTCGGTCACATGATAACAGATGGCCGTACAGTATATGGGGACAGACTGTAATCCTCGTCTGTGATCCAGGCTGAAAATGGACCTTCTGTTCAGAATTCTTTTTGTGAAAGGACGGTGATGAAGCTCATTTCAGTGGGAAGTTTAGGAGACTTTTAACAGCATTTTCAGAGCGACCGCCTTGTTTGTTCCGCTTGAATAATGGAAGCAAAGACCATGACAAGGCCAGGGAGTGGCGCATTTGTCCAATCAAGACAATGTGTCCGCCAAGGAGAGCACTGCTATTCAACTGTTATACAATAATAATTCATCCATATAATTCCTCCAGTCCCACATCAGATCAAAGGACTCTTGTGCAGAGATGCTTTGCAAACATTCTCCTGTGGTAAACATTTATGATTAGCAGACATCTCTGCCTAATAATGCAAAGGCCACCACCACATATTGTTAACTAGCTGTTAACAACCACAAGCTCATTGCACAGTTTTTGCAGTAACAGCAATACTGCAGGAATACTATAGGGCCTTCCCTCTAATTTGGCTATTACAGGCTATTATTGTAAAATAAGTGCCATCAACACGGCAAACAATTAGCCCCAAAGGACTTACAGTTTTACAGATATAGCAGAGACCCCTCGTTCAGCTGAGTGTTATCTACTGATGTCTGGCACAGATTTCCTTGTACCTGCCCATTACAGCTAGATGATAAACATCTGATTCTTATGCACTTTAATGAACTGTAAAATCATGATAAGGAGATGGTCTATGTTATGTCAAGATTACAAGAAAATAAAGCTTGATAAATCCAAATCTATATCATCCACCACTTGTCTCCACTACCCCAGGAAATCTGAAATGACTGCCAACGTAATGATTCCAGGTGGTCACCTTTTTGTGGTTTTGTGTCTAGGCGCAGTTAAATTTAAAACGATGATCTCCCATTCAGTTATTCAGAACTGGTCCCTCACTCAGTGCAGGACTGTACAATTGTGCAAATAGAGTCCCAGGAGCCAGACAAAATCTCACATTTAGATTTAGAAAGCAGCATCTTAAACACCACTACTTATAGCCAAGTATGCTTTCAAGAGGTCTATATAAGTGTTGCAGACTATTTAGGTCAGTTTTCAAAAGAGATAACTTCTGTCTCTAAGAAGAGTTGGCGGCACGGTGATGATCCCTTTTATTTGGAATGTGGCCCTGCATTTCTAAGGCTATGAGTTTAAATACTGCATAAGGACACAAGTCACACACAAATCTCAGAGCAGGAGAGACATTAAGTTGGAGTTTGATTATTAAACATATGTGAAATCCAGTGATTTTCAGCACATTGTCAAGCTCAGCTCAACTATATTCCATGAATCTCAAAGTGTGTGATAATCAACACCAGGTTTACACTGAACTATATATTTCATCTACAGAGATCATTTAAGTAAGAAATACTCAATTACAAGTTCTTCAATTGAAATCATACACAAGTATACTAAGCAAAGTGTTTTAGCGTCTAAAGTGAAAGCAGTCAGTATCAGTGTTATATTATGATTTATTATTATGATGCATATATTAAACTGCACATGTATTATCACTTATTTCTATGCCTCATTCATACTCAAACAACATTAAGATGTGTTGTCTTGGTGGATTTAATTCAAAGTACTTTATACACTGCTCCTATCACTGCATTGTAACTTATCAACTTATGTTTTATATTAAACATCTGCAGACTAACAATTAAAAAGATGTTAGATAAATGCAGTAAAAAAACAACAACTTGACTTTGAATTGTAGTGGAGTAAAAGTACAAACTAGCACAAAATGGAAATACTCAAGTAAAGTTGGACTAGTTCACTCCAGTACAATGCTTGAATAAAAGTATTTAGTTACATTTCATCTATATGTATTTGAGTCTGACAGAGTGTCCAGGCTGCTATGTGCGCGGGGGGCTGACTGACCTGCACCCGGCCTGTCCGGCACCAGCTCCACCGGGCCTATCTGCCGCATCATGTAGGCTGTCTTCACCTCATGACAGCTGTCCACATCGGCTGACCTGCAGCCGGGCTCCGGCACGAACACCACAGCAAACACGATCAGCCAAAACAAGTCCACGTTTTGTGAGGCTGCGCGGAACATCGCAACATGTCAGTGAGCGGAGAGAGAGAGAGAGTCTAGATTATTTTTCCTCCAAAAGTCCCTGTGTGGATCAAAACTTCATGTGCAGCCAGTCAAGTGTGTGAGCGTGTGTGTGTGTGTGTGTGTGGAGCCCGGAGTCAGGATTAGGATGAGCCCTCCTCCTCCTCCTCTCTGACTCTCTCTCACTTCACATCAATTACCTCATTGACATGTGCACTTACAATATTTTCAGTATAATTGTTTGAGAACTTCCTGCTGCAATTATAATGTTAATGATTACTTATTATACTTGAAATCCTGACAGCACAATAAGAGCAGAAACGCCATAACAATCATTAGGAATAAAGGCGATTTAATTGGAATTCACGAACTTATATGGCAACAAACCATCTGCTTATGTCTTTTGTTTTGTTTTGTATTGTTTTTTATAGACTTTATAACTCTCTCATACACACTATTCAGCAGCTACTTCTGCAGATAAGCGCCATTAAACTTAGTGGATTTGGGAGAAAATGTCTTTTCAAAGTGGAACGTGGGCGCCTCCTGCTGGTCATACTAAGTCATAGCAGATTCATCTTTAACAGTTTCTCAATAAAACAACCACATTATTCACACAATGTAGAGACTTCTCACATTATCTAATGGGCTTTTTGAAGTCTTGAGACGCAACATCATTACACTAACTAACTATATAACATAGGATGGCCATTATTGGTTAAATATAGTTAATATTACATTCACTTGCTACAGCTTGGTAGCTGAGGCAGAGGATCCATACATCAGTCTTGGTGCCATTGTATCAGTATCTCACTCCTTCTTTAGTGAGCAATTAATGTTATCTGGGTCATTTAGTGTAGACACCTTCTTAAGTCCATTTGCAACTTGATGACTTAAACACGGCCATCCTTTGAAACTACTGCTGTTCCTATTTGCAAGTACATTGTAGGTGTAACCCTCTGGGACAAGATTACTGTTCATTCTTTGTTACGAAGGGGGGAGAGAGGAAGAGAGGGAAGCTTCAGGGAGCGTAAAGCAGTTTAACTCAGGCAAAAGAGTGTGGCGTCTTGATGATGATAAAGATTTTGATGTAGTAGTAAGTGATATATGGGTTATTCCCATATATCTGGTCAATTTCTAAAGTTCTATTAACATGATTTAATGGTGCAGTTGTGTTATAATTCACATGAGCTGATAGATAGTTCTCTCTATCATTAATGTTATTCCACCCTCCCTGAACGCTGGTGATTAGTTTGGCAGATAGGTAAACATAGAGACAAAGGCTTCTAGGTTCAGGCTGTTTATACTTTGCCTCCAATAAGAAGGTAATGCAAAAAGGCATTTATTTCTTATGCTCTGTGGAAACACACTAACACCTGCTAACGTCACATTACTCAATCTGCTATTCTGCAGGTTCAACAAGCCACACTGACCAGCTATGGCAACCTCAATGGGTCAAAAGTCAAACTCAGAAGTTTCAAGCCACCACGATACCACTGAGTGGAGACGGTGTGTGTCAGGAGTGGGCAGCAGAAATATTAATAACTGCTGACATGTTTGTGTTTGTTTGTCAGTTTTGTCTATTAATCCTTTAAAGTTTGTCAGCAGCAGCACAAGTGATCCGTGTTGTGCTATATTGACTAGTGTTGCAATTAAATGTCAAGTTACCGCTCTTATGTTTCCTTTTTTTTCTCTTCCTGTGTTGTTGAGTGGTGTGTTGATGGTGGCGCAGCTGAAGGTAATGGGAGGTTGAAGAACAGAGGGCCAGAGAGACGGGTGGCAGGAAGAGCTTGATGTGGTGGTGGAGCCTGGGAGATGGCCAGAGGTCTCCCTTTGAGCTTTGCATCCGCAGCAGTGTTTGGTGGCAGGATGAAAAGGTGAGATTCCCAGAATGTAAAGTTAGTTCTTCAGTCACAGGAAACTTCTCAGGTCAACCAATATTAATACAAATTTACTGAAGCAATAATACAATCAATCAATTGCTATTTGATCATGGGTGTGATGCAGCAGCATTGTTCATTTAATTTAACATGCCATAGATTAATCTGGGTACATTTTTAAAAACAGATGGAAAATGATTGGCTGTCACAACCAAGACTGACCTCGATTAAAAGTTGTCAAGATTAAAATTAAAAAAAAAAAAAAAAATGAATAAATATTTTTTTTGTCTCTCAATATAAGAATTTCACTAAGCACAAAACAATCTGCCCCGTGTGAGGCTCGAACTCACGACCTTCAGATTATGAGACTGACGCGCTGCCTACTGCGCCAACGAGGCCCGGCACAACTTAGTGAAAACTACTGCTTTTCAATAAAACACACACATGTTAATTATGTTTCCGTGAACACTTTCTTTATCAAAGATATTATCTTGTTCCACATGGAAAAATGTGACCGAGGATGAACAGATGTGGGGACATACTGTTTTCTCCCTGTAAAAGAGTCGATTAAGTTTCACTGTTTCGTCCGTTTTCAGGCTCGTCCGCCTCCACATCTGCTGTGAGCATAGACTGTGTAAAGCACGGGCTTCAGTGGCGTCATCCGTAGATTTCTGTTTCTGTTTTGAAGTCCCTTCTTCTTCTGCTGCTGCTGCTGCTGCTGCTGCTGCTGCTGCTTCTTCTTCTTCTTCTTCTCGGCGGTTGGCAAATAGCTTTAGGTGCATTACCGCCACCTTCTGAATTGGAGTGGGGATCCAAACGTATCTTCCCTATATTCTTCTGCCTAACCCAGTTTACTCCAAGAACTTTATAATTGCCATATACCATACACTTTCTGAATTTAATTGTAAAATCTACTTCCCCTTAAACTGGATGTATTCGTTTCTTAGTCCACTCTTAAGAACCTGCCTTTCCTGACTGTACCGAGGACAATACACCACTACTTGCTCTACCATTTATATACTACCAAACAAAGCTTTAAAATATATCATTTCAAATTTCATCTTTATTATTTGGTTAAAATTATTTATATTGGGTGTAAACATCATTAATATGTAAACATGATTTATGTGTGAATTATTTGTGAAACTATGTGAAGCATTTTGCATTTCTTCTGTTTTATTCTGTCGTTTACTCGGTGTTCATGGTGCTTATGTTGCATGATGCTCGTCAAGTAAAGAAACAGATCAACATCCATTTGAAACTCTCTGCATCTTCATTAATAACTCCAAGAGGCTGCTCATAATAACTTCTCTCCATGTATTTACTAACCTGTATCTTCAGATTTCCCCGCTGAGGGACGAATAAAGGTTTATCTTATCTCACTGATCCTTTCATTATTTCGCCCCCTAACAGATGTAAATTAACCTCTACTTCCTCCAGTATCCAAGGTGGAATGTTAGTAAATGGAACAGTAGGACTTCGTTTTATATTCCCTATTCATATTTTGTAAAATATTTTCATATTTTACTTTTTCTATTGTCCAACCAAAGCTTTTAAATTGCTGTTTTTCTTTCTCTCAGCAGCTTTGTAATATGTTCCTAGTAGCATGATTGTCGTTGTGTCCTTTTAGGTTTGCCCAACAATTTAATGATAATTACATTCTTCTTATTTCTAACCACATTTCATTCACCTCAACCTGTAATGCAGATATTGGCGTTTTATCAGCACCACAGCAGATTCTCAATGACTGGGACTGAACTCTATCTAACTTGGTTAATAATGATTTTGATGCAGATTGATATAACATGCAGTCAAAGTCTAGTGCAGATCTAATTAATCCAATGTATATTATTTTTAATGAAAGTCTACATGCTACCCATTCTCTTCCCCTCAGACATCGAACTATATTCAGCATTTTTTTTGCATTTCTCCTTATTCCTTATTCTTTCTTCCTATCAAAGCATATACCTAAGTACTTGATACATTCTAATCTTTCCAATCTCTCACCGTTTTATCTAAGATAATGATCATCCTGCCCTTTCCCTTTCCTGAATAAAACTATTTGGTTTTGTTTTTTTTGTCTTTTCAATTGAAACCTTAAAACCCCACTCCATTCCCATATTTATGTCACAGTTATGCCAGTCAGGCTTCTGTTTTGTGTTAGTTCTGGTCAGCCTTAGTTTTTGTTCTATGCACACTCTGCCTGATGTGTTTTTGTTCTGCATTGGTTGTGTCCTGCCATGTTGGCTCTTAGTTCTGTGTCTTAGTTTTGTGTCTAAGTTCATGTCTTAATTTTTCAGTCCTGTCATGCCATAGTCTTGTCATGTCGTAGTCTTGTCACGTTGTAGTCTTGTCTCGTCTAAGTTCTGTCTGACACTATTCACCTGCCATAGCTTCTCATCTCAGATCTCTGCACTTTCCTTATCACCCCGCCTCTGCCTCACCTCATCTCCCAGCCACTCCCACCTCATCCTATCACCTGTGTTCCCAGCTGCTGCTTATCACTTATCAGGAGTCTTTATAAGTCAGTTCATGTCAGTTTGCCCTTGCCGGATTGTTGTCTTCATGTCATTGTCTTTCCCGCTCATGTATCCTTTGTCATGTCATGTAATGCCATGCCGGTTCCTGAAGTTTTTGTGTTTGGAGTTTAACCTTCTTGAACCCAACCTTCCCGTGAATTTTTGTTAAGTTTTCTTCAGTTTTCATTAAAGACATTTCTAAGCATTGGTCTGTGTGATTCATTTCAGTCCTCAACCACCCAACCTGACAATTTACATTTTTTAAATTGCTTCTTGTAGTAGTAGTAGCTAGTAGTAGTATATTACTACTATTATATGTAGTAGAGTGTAGTATATATAACATTACATTGCTATATCATTATATTATACATGTACATGTACGCTATACACTTGTATGTTATACAATGTATATCCTATATTATATTATACTACTACTATATGCTATATTGTATTATTTTATATTATATTATTATTATATTACTAGATTATATTTACCATAATGCACTATAGCATTAGCATTACCATATCCACTGCTCCTATTGTACCTTGTACACACTCAGGTATACACATTCATATTTCTGTTATCTCTACTGCCTAATTTATTGTGTCTATTCTTAGATTTTATATTTTCCACTTTATATTTTGTTATTCTAAACAGTGCAATATATGAGAAATGATGGAGATGTCAATTTCCCAGAGGGAACCTCCCAAAGGGATTAATAAAGTACTCTGTCTGTCTGGCTTTCTTAACTGTATATTTTATATTCTGTCCTCTTTTCCACATAACTCCATCATCTGCAAATTATGCAGTTCCAATAGAACTATCAATATTGCTAAATATCTCATTTATCATAATTGAGAACAGGGTTGGATTGACGATGCTCTCTTGAGTTTCATTTTCCACTATATACATTCCACTATATGCATTCTCCAGTGTGACAGTCATTGTCAGTCAGTGAGGTTCCTAAGTCAGTCCGAACCTCAGTCAATGTCCTCTCTGTGGGGTCTTGAGTCAGTGCACACTGTGTTTTATGGATCCAGTTACTTAGTCTATCTTCGGTCAACCGTACCTTCACACAGTGTCAGTGATTCTCACTTTTGTGAGTTTAAATTACAGCCCCCACTTGAAAGGGCGGCTTGCTTCAGGAAAGTTGAATGGACTTCACTCAGTAACTCAGATTCAGTTCTCTTTCCATCCATCCATCCATCCATCCATTAGCTACCGCTTATCCGGGGCCGGGTATCGGGGGCAGCAATCTAAGCAAAGAGGCCCAGACTTCCCTCGCCCCAGACATCTCTTCCAGCTCTTCCGGTGGGACCCCGAGGCGTTCCCAGGCCAACCGAGAGACATAGTCCCTCCAACGTGTCCTGGGTCTACCTCGAGGCCTCCTCCCGGTGTAACATGCCCGGAACACCTCCTCAGGGAGGCGTCCCAAAGGCATACGGAACAGATGTCCAAGCCACCTCAACTAACCCCTCTCGACGTGGAGGAGAAGCAGCTCTACTCCGAGCTCCTCCCTGGTGACTGAGCTCCTCACCCTATCTCTAAGGGAGCGCCCAGCCACCCTGCGGAGGAAACTCATTTCGGCCGCTTGTATCCGGGATCTCGTTCTTTCGGTCATGACCCAAAGCTCATGACCATAGGTAAGGGTTGGAACGTAGATTGACTGGTAAATAGAGAGCCTCGCCTTTCGGCTTAGCTCCTTCTTCACCACGACGGACCGATACAGCGTCCGCATGACTGCAGACGCTGCACCAATCCGCCTATCAATCTCACGCTCCATCCTTCCCTCACTCGTGAACAAGACCCCGAGATACTTAAACTCCTCCACTTGAGGCAGTACCTCTCCACCGACCTGGAGGGGGCAAGCCACCTTTTTCCGGTCGAGAACCATGGCCTCGGATTTGGAGGTGCTAATTTTCATCCCAGTCGCTTTGCACTCGGCTGCAAACCACTCCAGTGCACGCTGAAGGTCAAGGCTCGAAGAAGCCAACAGGACCACATCATCTGCAAAAAGCAGAGACGAGATCCTGTGGGCCCCGAACTGGACCCCTTCCGGCCCCCGGCTGCACCTAGAAATTCTGTCCATAAAAACTATGAAGAGAACCGGTGACAACGGGCAGCCCTGCCGGAGTCCAACATGCACTGAGAACAGGTCTGACTTACTGCCGGCAATGCGGACCAGACTCCTGCTCCGGGCATACAGGGACCGAACTGCCCTTAGCAGAGGGCCCCGGACCCCATACTCCCAGAGCACCCTCCACAAGATGCCACGAGGGACGCGGTCGAACGCCTTCTCCAAATCCACAAAACACATGTGGACTGGTTGGGCGAACTCCCATGAACCCTCGAGCACCCGACGGAGGGTGTAGAGCTGGTCCAGTGTTCCACGACCAGGACGGAAACTGCATTGTTCCTCCTGGATCCGAGGTTCGACTAACGGCCGGATCCTCCTCTCCAGTACCCTGGAGTAGACTTTCCCGGGGAGGCTGAGGAGTGTGATCCCCCTGTAGTTGGAACACACCCTCTGGTCCCTCTTCTTGAAAAGAGGGACCACCACCCCGGTCTGCCAGTCCAGGGGCACTGTCCTCGACTGCCACGCGATGTTACAGAGACGTGTCAACCACGACAGTCCCTGCACATCCAGAGAATTAAGATACTCGGGGCGAATCTCACTGTAAACAGTGTTGGTGGAGAACTGCTTCCCCCTCCTGAGGCGCCGGACGGTTTGCCAGAATTTCCTCGAGGCCGATCGATAGTCCTCCTCCATGGCCTCCCCGAACTCCTCCCAGACCCGAGTTTTTGCCTCTGCAACAGCCCGGGCTGCGGCACGCTTGGCCTGCCGATATCTGTCAGCTGCCTCGGGAGTCCCACGAGCTAGCAAAGCCCTATAGGACTCCTTCTTCAGCTTGACGGCATCCCTTACTTCCGGTGTCCACCACCGGGTTCGGGGATTGCCGCCACGACAAGCACCAGAGACCTTGCGGCCACAGCTCCGAGCTGCAGCTTCGACAATGGAGGTAGAGAACATGGTCCACTCAGACTCCATGTCTCCAGTCTCCCCCGGGATCTGAGAAAAGCTCTCCCGGAGGTGGGAGTTAAAGACCGCTTGGACAAAGGGCTCCACCAGACGTTCCCAACAGACCCTCACGACACGTTTGGGCCTGCCGAGTCTGTCAGGCTTCCTCCCTCGCCAGCGTAACCAACTCACCACCAGGTGGTGATCAGTTGACAGCTCAGCCCCTCTCTTCACCCGAGTGTCCAAGACGCACGGCCGGAGATCAGATGACACGACTACAAAGTCTATCATCGACCTCCGGCCTAGGGTATCCTGGTGCCACGTGGACACCCTTGTGCTCGAACATGGTGTTTGTTATGGACAAGCTGTGACTAGCACAGAAGTCCAATAACAGAACACCACTCGGGTTCTGATCAGGGAGGCCGTTCCTCCCAATCCCTCCCAATCCCAATCACCTCTCTCCAGGTCTCACTGTCATTGCCCACGTGGGCATTGAAGTCCCCCAGCAGAACAATGGAGTCCCCAGTCGGAGCGCTGTCTAGCACCCCTCCTAGGGACTCCAAGAAGGCCGGGTACTCTGCACTGGTGTTCGGCCCGTCGGCCGAGACAACAGTCAGAGAACTGTCCCCGACCCGAAGGCGCAGGGACGCGACCCTCTCGTTCACTGGGGTAAACTCCAACACATGGCGGCTGATGTTTGGGGCTGTGAGGAAAGCCACACCAGCCCGCCGCCTCTCACCGCGGGCAACTCCAGAAAAATGGAGGGTCCAGCCCCTCTCAAGGAGCTGGGTTCCAGAGCCCAAGCTGTGCGTGGAGGTGAGCCCGACTATATCTAGCCGGTACCTCTCAGCCTCCCGCACAAGCTCAGGCTCCTTCCCCCCCAGTGAGGTGACGTTCCAAGTCCCAAGAGCCAAAAGATCCGTCCGGGGACCGGGTCGCCGAGGCCCTCGCCGTCGACTGCCGCCCGATCCACATCGCACCTGACCCCTACGGTTCCCTCTGTAGGTGGTGGGCCTACAGGAGGTCAGGCCCGCGTCGCCAGTTCGGGCTGGGCCCGGTCGGGCCCCGCGGGCAAAGGCCCGGCCACCAGGCGCTCGCTTACGAGCCCCGACCCCAGGCCTGGCTCCAGGGTGGGGCCCCGGCTGCGCCATACCGG
The DNA here is from genome assembly GCA_037975185.1 of Centropyge bicolor. Lineage (NCBI taxonomy): Eukaryota > Metazoa > Chordata > Actinopteri > Pomacanthidae > Centropyge > Centropyge bicolor. The sequence goes on from JBBMOC010000008.1 coordinate 13,941,695, forward strand.
GCGACGTCACTGATCTTCTTAGTGTACTTTCCATAGGGGTTTTCGAACTGCATTTAGTCTGACCCGTCACCCAGGACCTGTTTGCCTTGGGAGAACCTACCAGGGGCATAAAGCCCCCGACAACATAGCTCCCAGGATCATTCGGGTACTCAAACTCCCCCACCACGATAAGGTAGCAGTTCAGGGGGGAGAAGTTCTCTTTCTTTTTTTTATTTTTGGAAAGAGATCCAACACAATATACAGGTGAAAAACCTTAAAATAAACACAAAAAGAAAAATTCAAGTAAGGCCAAGGCCACTTTGACTGCCAGCGGCTCTCTGTTCCCCACATCATAATTGCGCTCAGCCGGCGACAGCTTCCAGGAAGGCACATGGGTGGAGCTTGTTGTCTTTCTCGGCACGCTGGGAAAGGACAGCTTCCACCCTGTTGTTAAAGGCGTCCACCTCTACCACGAACTGCCGTCTGGGATTAGGCACCGTGAAGATGGGGGCGGTTGTGAAGCGATGCTTGAGCTGCTGGAACGCCTCCTCGGCTTGGGGAGACCACACGAAGGGAGTCTGTGGAGAGATGAGAGCATGGAGAGGAGCAGTTATTGCACTGAAGGTTCTGACAAACCGCCTGTAGAAGTTAGATCCAAAGAATTGCTGAACCTTTTTGTGGTGTCAGGTGTCGGCCACTCAGCCACAGCGGATCCATCTACATCCTCCCAGGGGCTATGATGAAGCCAAGGAAGGACACAGTCTTGGCATGAAATTCGCTCTTTTCAGCTTTAACATAGAGCTGATTCTCCAGCAGCCGCTGTAGAACCTGCCTGACATGGCACACATGAGAGTCTGCATCAGGGGAGAAAATCAGAATGTCATCCAGGTCGACATAGACGAATCTGTTAAGAAAATCTCTAAGAGCGTCATTAATCATGGACGGATGAGGCCTGCCTTGATTGAGCTTTCAATGTAGTCCATCATGGCCTCCTTCTCAGGGCCCGAGATTGAGTAGAGACGCCCCTTGGGAATGGGGGTGCCGGGCACCAGGTCGATGGGGCAGTCATACGGTTGGTGAGGCAGCAGGGAAGTGGCTTTGCTTTTGCTGAAAACATCCTTGAGATCGTTGTAGCAGCTGGGAACTGAGACCAGGCTTGGAGCATCAGGGCCTGTGGCATGACTGACAGAGACAGCATTAATTAAAGTTTTAGTCATAGCAGGTCTCAGACACCCCTCACTGCAACCCTCTGCCCACCTCAAAATCTTTCCCGTGGCCCAGTTTATGTGTGGGTTATGTCTTTTAAGCCAGGGAAGCCCCAAGATGAGTGAGCGCTGGGGAGCGCTAAACAAATGAGAGTTCATGGTTTCAACATGATCGTGGATGGCAACAGTCACAGGCTCAGTGCGGTGTGTGATCCTGAAAAGCTGGGACCCATCCAGTGCGCCTCTATGGGCTGTGTCAGCAGTTCATAGTTCAACCTGAGCTTATGAGCGAGAGCGAAATCATAAACACCACCTTGGATCTCTCAGAGAGAAAGGCTGAGGGAGAGAGTTCATAGTACATTTCACATGATGTTATGAAGGCTTGACATTTTCCAGACTCACCAGAAAACTTCTCGGGTGGAGCGATGCGAAGGGCATGGGTTTCGGAAATCGCCGGTAAAATGGCGGGCGGAGGTGGTGGAGACGCCGCCTGGTCAGCTGGAGGGGTGGCTTTAGGTAGGTGGGTGAGAGCTTGCTGCACCTGAGCGGCCAGGAGGCTGACTTGGTGATACATGGCGGTCTTCCAGTCTTCCTGCCGGCTGGCCATCTCCTTGACTCCACTGTGGAGCGCAGCCATCTCCTCCCTCTGCTGGTTGAGACGGGCGACTTGAGCACGAATGGCGGCGACCAGCTGCTCCTTGTCGGCTGGGTCCATACTGGCCAGTTTGTACTGACAAGACCGGGTTTTAACTGAACCCAAATGCTTGAGCCAAAGTCTTTAGTCTTTTTCAACTCAAAATCACGAGGTGCAAAAATGAACAAAGTACAAACAAAAGACGCTCTGACGAGGATAAACTGATCAATGAAGAAAAAGGTAATGAACTGAAAATCACTCAAGTGAGGAAAAAACACAAGCAAAATGGCGAAGCAAAGTAGCAAACAAAAGACAAACCTGACACAGGACAGGGGAAGACGCTGACATTAAATACACAAGGTAGGGGAAACAGGTGGAGACAATCAGGGTTTCAGGGCACAACAGATCTATTGTGCCCGCAGCGCACCCCTCATTTTTTCATTCAGTGTATTGACCAACAGCTCTTCTCGCTGCATATGATAATCCAGCTGCGTTTGTGCTTCTTCCAGCTGTCGGCTAACGAGGATCCTCTTGGACTGCTCCTGTAAACACTTGGCTCTCTCTTTGCGGAAGAGATTGTTTTGTTCCTGTGCACAGTCCCTGGCTCTGTGGAGCTCGTTGGTCAGATACTCCACCTGGTCCCAGAGAGTCTTATTTTCATTCATCTCTGATTCCAGTTTGGCAGAGAGCTCTGTCATGTTTTGCTCCTGGAGGACACTGTGCTCCTTCAGCTCCTCATGTAGAGCCTCTTTTTCGGGCGTCCAGCGGCGATAGCTGTAAATCAGCTGCCTGGCCCAGTTATAGGTGCCCAGGATGGATACAGTCAGCGTCAAAATCATCTTCTCAGGATCTCTCAGGACAAGTGTGTTACCTCTGCAAATGTCAAAACCAAATGAAGCTAGAGTTCAGAGCAGTTTTGGCTTATATCTGTAAGCTTTGTGACACTTCAAAGCACATAGACCAAAACAAAGAGATCAAAGCATGCTTACATTCCGTTGCCATGGATCTTTTCACAGGACTCAGCAGAACTCAAAAATGGCTGCCATGACAACACTGAAGCACAGAAGCAC
>JBBMOC010000009.1:0-40386 GCA_037975185.1 Centropyge bicolor
ATTTTTGAGTTTTAGATGAAAACATGTTTTTTAGGCTTCTCACACTGTATAATGATAATGATCTTCTTGCTGTGAGGTGACGGTGCTTACCACTGAGCCACTGTGCAGTCCATTTAGTCCTGAATTGAAACCTTCTTTGATAGTCTTACTAACAATTCTTTGTTGTTCTCTCTCTTGTCATACTCCAGGAGAAATCCAGGAGGCGACCATATTCCTGATAACCACAGCTACACACTCTCCTGTGATGACAATCCCTAAGGCCTGTAAGAGTTGATACCAACCAAACCACATCAAGGTATCATCACAATAGTCCACTGTTCTGATTTAGTTTCTTCACTTGGAAATATGTAATCTGGGATAAATATGAAGAATAAAGCAGTTTAATTTGAGATTGTCAGCAGATTTTGGAATTTGAACACAAAACGTTGTGTAATTGACTTATGGGAGATTTGTAAATCATTTATCATATTTACAAATATACTACATAGATGTACGGTCAGAGTCCTTGACTGGGACGCGAACTGGCGAAGTTCTTGTTATGAGGCAACAGTGCTTACCACTGAGCCATCGTGCAGCCCGTTTAGTCCTGAATTGAAATGTTCTTTGATAGTCTTACTAACAGTTATTTGTTCTCTCTCTTGTCATACTCCAGGAGAAATCCAGGAGGCGACCATATTCCTGATAACCACTGCTCCACACTCTCCTGTGATGACAATCCCTAAGGCCCGTAAGAATTGATACCAACCAAACCACATCAAGGTATCATCACAACAGTCCACTGTGCTGATTTTGTTTCGTCACTTGGAAATATGTAATCTGGGATAAATATGAAGAATAAACACTTTCGCCCTCTGTGTTCTTTACTATGTAATTTGATGTGTTTTCCACTGGCAATGCTTTTGCCAATGAAGTTTCATGTTTGCTAACATGTGGAATGGCACAAATATGAAGGACAAGAAGGTTTGATTTGAATTGGATAAGGCATTTTTGAGTTTTAGATGAAAACATGGTTTTTGACCTTCTCACATTGTGTAATGGTAATGATCTTCTTGCTGTGAGGTGACGGTGCTTACCACTGAACCACCGTGCAGCCCATTTAGTCCTGAATTGAAACGTTCTTTGATAGTCTTACTAACAATTATTTGTTGTTCTCTCTCTTGTCATACTCCAGGAGAAATCCAGAAGGCGACCATATTCCTGATAACCACAGCTACACACTCTCCTGTGATGACAATCCCTTTACATTTGTGAATGCACTTATCTCCTAATGCTGTGTAATGGCAAATTGTTAGTTTGATGTGTTTCTCACTTGCAAAACTTTGGCCAATGAAGTTTGATGTTTGTAAGCATGTGGAATGGCACAAATATGAAGGACGAGAAGGTTTGATTTGAATTGGATGAGGCATTTTTGAGTTTTAGATGAAAACATGTTTTTGAGCCTTCTCACGCTGTCTAATGACAGCTTGTTAGTTTGATGTGTTTCTCACTTGCAAAGCTTTTGCCAATGAAGTTTCATGTTTGTAAACATCTGTAAATGCACAAATATGAAGGACAAGAAGGTTTGATTTGAATTCAATAAGGCAGTGGTTCCCAACCTTTTCCAACTCAGGGCCTACTTTTAAGTCTCAAAAATTTTCATGGCCCACCTTTGATTCCATAAATACAGAGGCAAAACTATGTGTTCCCAGAGCGCTTTTTTATTGAAGATGAAACATAAAGGACTGAACTGAATACAACAGAAACCAAATGGAAGCTCCACAGTCACAAACACATCATCTGAAACATATTCCAACACCACACACACACAAACCCATCATTCAAGGAACTGTGCATCAGCACCACACAAATATCAGAAATGACAACTAAGGGGCTGTATGTAACAAGCTAATTAACAAATGATTAATAAATAACACTATCCTTCAACAACAGAGAAATGCATTCTCATAAATAACAATTTGACATCAAATATCAGATTCAAACAAAATCCCAGCAACAAAAGAAGTACATTAAATCGAAAGGTTTACAAGTAAACACAAATCAGATATAAAGATGATGTAAATTCTGCTTTGGTCCAGCCCAAAACAACAAAAGTTCCTATCTCTCATTTCTAAAAACAAAACAAACTAATAATAAAAAGAATATTTGAACATCTATAATACCATTTTAAATGTAACTGATTTTTAACATTAAGGACATTATTCTATTTTTATTTAATTACACTCTTCCCACCCCCATACAAAAGTCAAAATATTTTGAAAATGATTTGGCGGCCGGAGTTCCGGTGGGTGGTTGCACAAGATGGCTGCCTAGATTTCAGTTCCTCAACCCATCACTTACAATTTTGTTTATAAAGACCGTTTGAGTGACTTTTCTTGGATAATTGGTTACTTTTTGTTGAGTACTGAGCCTCGACGTCTTTATATGGGATAGACTTCGCCTGGTTGTAATTTTGAGATTGGGGAAGGGTGCAATGGCTGAGTTGGAAGCTAAAATGGACACTGTGCTATCGAGGCTAACCAGCGTGGACAGCGTCTTGGGAAAAATAGACACCCGTATTGCAGGCTTTGATGCACGCCTCGACAAACTTCAGTGTGAGGTGTCTGGTATTCGTGCGGACTTTACTTCACAAAAGTAAGAAATCGGCAAAATCAGGAACGAGGTTCGCGCATTGCAAGCTAACACTAACAAGCTAGCTGAGCATGACACCGATCTGAAGGCGGTGCATGTTAAGTTGGCAGACATGGAGGACCGGAGCAGACGCTGTAATGTGAGGATTAATGGACTGCCGGAGGGGACGGAGGGATCTAATGCCATTCAATTTCTTACTCAAAATCTGCCGAAGGTTTCCCTCTCTCAGCGATCTACAGGGTGAGATTATGAGGGCGCACCGCATTTACGCTACCGGAGCTACAAATGTGAGGGCCCGCACTCTGATTTTTTGCTGCCTTAGGTACACAGTCAGACAGAACATCCTCGCTGCTGCAAGAAGAAATCCTCCTGTTGTCGACGGTCGGAAATTACGATTTTCACCGGATTACAGTGCCCACACACCGAGACGTCGTTTGGCCTTCTCCTCGACCATGGATCAAGCCAGAGCCGGTGGCATCGAGTGCTTCCTGATCTACCTGGCTACACTCAAGATCAAATCCAAAACTGGCGCGATGGAAACCTTCCAGTGCCTGAGGAAGGCTGAGGAATATATCGATGCTGAGAGGACACCCCAAAGCGGAGGATGGTGAGGCGGACAACTAGCCGGTAACAGTACCCACGGCCAGCTTTAACGGCTGCACATCACTTGATTTGTTCAAACGTGGGATAAACTAATAGCCATTGCTGAACTGCAAGTTAACCTTAACTACTAATGCCATGTCGGCTCCCTTCACTAACGTTAGGAGACACGTTGTCTGGTGTATGTTTAACAATACGTGATCTGTTCTTCAAGTCTTGTCGTCTTACTCGTTCCATTGGATACGACTTTATTTTATTTCATATGTGTCTCAACCACTAACTGAACTGTTCCCTCTAAGACACAAACTGGGACGCTCTCTTCCCCTATGTTTTTGCTTTACACTACAGATGACAGACTTGGATGCTCTCTCCTCCTGCTTTTGTTTTTTTTAATAAGTCATCATTTGGGAGCTGGACTGATATATTATTTTTTGGTAAGGAAGATTATTGCTGTGTTTGGATATATTACACAAGGTTTATTCATTTACTCAACGGTTTACTATTTTAACTAAGTATTGGTTTGGGTCCTATTCTTTCGCGGTCCTCTGTTAATACCATTCAGGAACAATATAAAAACATTTGTAATCTTTATTACTTTAACATTACGTTAACATTATGTTTTGGGTTGTCTCTGTTTTGTTATCAGGGTTACAGTGCCACCTTGGGGTTTTTAGAAACATTACGAGGGATGTGTCTTTTTCATTTTTGGGGGAACATACAGAAACCGATGCTAATTAATATGTGGAGATTTTATTTAAACTATGTAATTACCACTCTGTTTAGAATAGTGAGCAATATTTGGAATATAATGCAACTTAATGGGTGATTTATCAATCCTGGTATGGAACTGTGATGGGCTGAATATACCCCACAAACGAACTAGCGTCTTAACTCTGCTGAAACGAAGGGGAATAGACATAGCTTTACTTCAAGAAACACACCTTCTAAAGAAAGACTCAGCTTGAATGGCCAATAAATTTTATCACACCATAGCATCTTCCTCAGCAGATTCAAAAAGCAGAGGGGTGGCCATCGTAATTTGAAAATGAAAGTCTTGAACACATGGGCAGATAATAATGGGAGGATGACAATTGCTAAAGTAGAAATGTATGGGAGGAAGATTGCTATTGTCTCAGCCTATGCCCCCAACAAATTTGATAAGGAATTTTATAGTGTCCTCACCCAGGAAATGTTGCAACTGACTGAATATTCATTTATTGTCGGTGTGGACATGAATGCTGTCTGGCAAGCATCTGAAAGATCTAGTACGATCGCTAATAAAGACCAGGAGATGGCAACAGCAGCTTTGCAGGCCTGGGTGAAGAATTTAGGATTGATTGATATCTGGCTGGCTTTTAACCCTACTCTGACAGACTACAGTTTCTTCTCGGCTAGGCATAAAACCGCTTCGAGAATAGATTTTCTTTTCTTTTCATCTCAACTGTTTCAGAATATTTATAATGTCACCCTTCTCCCTATGGCGCTTTCAGATCATAAAGGGGTCTTTGGTAATGTGTTAATAGGTGGCCTATCTAAAAAAGCAACTAGATGGCGCTTCAATTCCTAGCTGTTGGGGAATGAGTCTTATAAAACACAGTTTAATGCTCAGTTGCAGGATTTTCTTGATATTAATTTGGGATTCATCAGGAGCAAAGCCACACTATTTTCTTCAAACATGTGCAAGGCTAGAAACTGCTACATTACAAAATTTAGAAGCAGAGTTTACTAGATTGGATTTGATATTGCAAACAAATTATTCCAGACAGATCGAAACACAACGTGATATTGTTAAGAAGGAAATAAATAATGTTCTTAAACAACAGTCAGAGATTTTGATACATAGAACTAGACAACAGTATTATTTCCATGGCTCAAGGCCCAGTCATCTGCTGGCTTCTAGAATCAGAACCAATGATTCCTTCGCAGATATTCCATCTATTAGGTTATGTACGGGTAATATTACTACTGATCCTAAACAAATAAATGAAACTTTCAGAGCCTTCTATTCTAAACTATATCAGTCAGAGATTCAAGTTGATAGTGATGATAGGTACGCTAACTTCCTTGATCAGATAGACCTTCCAAAGCTCCAAGAAGGCAATGCTGCAAATCTGGATGCTCCAATTTCCTTGGAAGAATTGAAGGATGCAGCAGTCGCTATGCAAAGGAATAAATCTCCGGGCTTTGATGGGATACCTCCTCAGCTATATATAACTTTTTGGGACAAACTTGGCCCATTAATGTTAGATATGGTGAGAACATCAATAGATAAAGGAGGTTTTTCAAGAGATGTTAACCTTGCACTAATCTCTGTATTGCTGAAGGAAAATAGGGACCCAGTTGACTGCGCCAGCTATCGACCTCTTAGTCTGCTGAACGCTGACCTTAAGATCTATGGAAAAGTGCTTGCCAGACGCATCCAAGATCACATGCCAGAGTTAGTTCACTGTGACCAGACAGGGTTTATTCAGGGCAGGATGGCTGCTGATAATGTTAGACGCCTCCCACATGTAGTAGATTCGGCAGCGGGCAAGAACGCGCCATGTGCAGTTCTTTCCCTATACGCTATGAAGGCCTTTGATAGGCTTGCGTGGCCCTTTTTATGGGCTGTGTTAGAAAAAGTGGGTTTTGGTCACAATTTTATACATATGGTCAAGGTTCTGTATTCCAAGCCTTCTGCTGTAGTTTTCACAGGGCAGTTGTTATCTGCATTGTTCCCTGTTTCCAGGTCCTCCCAGCAGGGCTGCCCCTTGAGCCCGGCGCTATTCGCGCTTTCTCTAGAACCCTTAGCACAGATAATCAGCCAATCTGCTACTATGCAGCCCATCTCAGTTGGTCGTACCTCTCATCATCTGGCTTTATATGCTGATGATGTGCTTGTATTTATGGAAAACCCAATCCATTCCCTTGATACACTGCTCAACATCTGTCGTGAGTTCGGCAATTTATCTGGATTCAAAATTAATTGGAATAAGTATGCCTTATGACACAGCTAAAGCACTACAGTTTCCATCCAATATTCCTGTTCTACAACAATTTAAATATCTTGGAGTTCATATTTTTCCGACACTGAACCGCATTGTTTCTCACAACTACTTAGGGATTTGGAATGCGGTTGAATCGGACCTGGACAGATGGACCAGCCTCCCTAACTCTTTTCAAGCCCGTATCTCCATTGTTAAAATGAATATCTTACCTTGAATTAATTTTGTGTGCTCTATGATTCCACTCGAACCTCCTGCCAACTATTGGAAGAAAATACATTCCTGTGTTTTACAATTTATTTGGAATAAAAAGCGACCTCGCTTAAAACGGAGAGATAGGGGAGCTGGAGGTCTGGCAGTACCTGATTTTAAATTGTATTCTATTCCTTTGTTCTTAGACCTCTTTTTGTGTGGAGTAATGCTGAAATATCTAACTGTTGGTGTGAACTAGAGGAAGATATTGTTCGACCGCTAACATTGCAAGGGGTACTCTTTTCTAATATGACCAACTCACAATGTAAACTCCGTTTTGGCCCGATAGACTCTTTTCTTATTCACACCTGGCGCAAAGCTGAATCACTGAATTTCTTCTAAGTGGCACAAACTCTCGCCAATATTCCATAACAAGAACCTTGTGATTGGAGGCAGACCCATTACAGCATCTCCTTGGAGAAACAATAACATCTGATACCTAGGTGACATTTTTAATAACTCAGGTTTACGCTCCTTTCAGGATGTGAGAGATACTTTTGCCTTGTCACACTCCTCACTCTTTTTATTTACAACTAAGACATGCACTTAAGGCACACAGTATTCCCCTACAGCAAGCCTTATTGATCCACCCTCTTTATAACCTGATTGCCACACAAAGAAATAATAGCGGCTTAGTTTCCAAACTGTACTCTTTTCTCCAGAGATCTTTTTTTTTTTTTTTTAAACTTTATTTTTCTGTATAGCACAGTTCAAGATAATTCATTCTTTACAACTGTTTTTTCCTCTTTTTTTCAAAATTGAAAGAAACAGAAAAAAGATTAAAAAACAAACAAACAAACAGAACAAAGAAAACAAAACAAAACAAAAAAAAGCAACAGAACATGGGGGGCAGTTCTTACTCCTTGTTTTGCCGTGGTTAACGAAAAGGTCCACATAATCTGTTTATTCAGGTTCGAGCTCCTTAAACGCTGTCCATTTCTTCCATTTTTGGTGGAAGGTAGACATATCCAATCTCAGATGGTAAGTAAAACTTTCCATGGTATAGATTTCATCCATAATGTCCATCCTCTGTCCATGTAGTGGGCGGTCAGTTTTCATCCAATTCCTTGTGATGACCTTTTTACATGCAATAATTAAGACATTAAATAAATAGACATCTCCTTGTTCTTTTACTTTGTCCGGTATTACTCCCAAATACATGATATTAGGGTCTTTTCGTATAATATAGTACAAGATTTTCCCCAGAGTCTCATTCACTTCATCCCAGAAAGGTTGTATCTTTACACATGTCCAGAAAATATGAGTGTGAGTGGCATCTCAATGGCCACACTGCCTCCAACAGTATTGTTTTGTGTCCAATTATTTACCAGTAATATGTGGTGTTAGGAAGAAACGGGATAAATTCTTCCATCCAAAAAGACGCCAATTTTGAGAATTAGTAGAGGTTTGCTGTGTTTTGCACATGGAGAGCCACTCATCTTCTGACAATCTTATACTCATTTATATTTCCCATTTATATTTTATATAAAAAGAATTCTGGCCATTACTTTTCTGAAGCCCTTTATATAGCTTTGTGACAATCTTTGTGGGGGTTTGTTTGTATGCTCCTGTCAGGACTGCAACCACTTCATTTATCTCCGCAGATAAGTCATTTTTAATTTCTTTATTAAACATATTTCTCAGTTGTAGATATCGAAACATATCCTTGTTCTGTAATTTAAATTCTTTTTAATTGTTTCAAAAGATTTAAAAGCTTGGCCTTCAGTGAGCATACAGACAGCAGTCCCCTTTCATTCCACCATGTAAATGTATTATCAAGAGCCACTGGTTGAAAACTTGGGCATTGAGAAGTATCACTCCCTCCGGACATATGGGCACAACCGTTCGTCGTACAGATGATTTATTTTCAAGTCGCCATTATCACCGTCGAACTAGAAGTACATAAATACAAAATAAATACATACACAAACCAATAAACAAACGTAACATAAGTGCAACAAACATAAAACAAACACTTGCTAGCTAGCTGAGCTAGCTTACCTCACTGGCTGCATACGACGGAGGGAATAAGTCCACTTTAGATAGTCTTGAAGTACAAATATAAACAAAAATCTCCGTCCCCAGTGTGCAATGAAGCTTAAATCAAATATACAAACACAAAAGTGGCCATGAACTTGCAGCTTGTCTGCTTCTCAGTTGTCAGCTTCCGGCCGCGCTGCCGACAGCACGCACACATACATATCAGGGCGTGTTGCACAAAAAGACGTCCCCAAGAAAAAAATCATAAATCAGTGTAACATATAACTTCATAAAATATAGGCTGTGTATTGACATGTACAACACCAAATGAACTGAATGAAACCTAAACAACCTGCTCTGCTTCAAGCAATAGAACAGTCTTCTGTACAGGCCTATCAAGATAGGTTGGCTTAGTAGTGCGTTTACCCTGCTTGTCTAGGGAGGAGTCACTGAGTAAAAGTTTCACCTTCCTGACTCTTCCATCTGGGCTAGGATAAACTTCTGCTACTCTAGCTATCTTCCGTTGGTTTCTTGGAGAACTGTCCTCACATACAATGCCTATGTCATTAACCTTTGTGTCTCTCTTATCCTTGTGCCAGATTTGTCTTTGCTGTAGATTGAGTAAATACTCTTTCTTCCATCTTCTCCAGAAGTCATTGGCTAAGAACTGAACCTGACGCCATCGCTTGCGTAAGTATAAGTCCTGACTCACATATTCACCAGGAGGAGGTGAGATGATGCTAGACTTCATCATGAGGATATGGTTTGGAGTAAGAGGTTCCATATTTGGATCATTCAAGTGTTCTGTTGTCAAGGGTCTGCTATTGATGATGGCCATCACTTCATACAGAAAGGTTCTGAGTGAGGCGCTGTCGAGTCTCTTTGCAGACTGATCGAGGATTGCTGTTAAGACACTTCGAATCGTCCTGATTTGTCTCTCCCATACACCTCCCATGTGACTTGATGATGGGGTGTTCATTAGGAACTCACATCCATACTCCTTCATCTGTTCCTGATCCAGGCCTTTCATTGCATTCAGGAACTCTCTTCTCGCACCCACAAAGTTGGTGCCTTGATCGCATCTCAGCTGCCTTACATTGCCCCGTATTGCTATGAATACACGCAAGGCGTTGATGAAAGCGTCTGTAGTGAGATCGTCAAGCATTTCTATGTGTATAGCTCTGGAGCACATACACGTGAAGATAAGCCCATACTTCTTAAGTTCCTTCCTGGCTTCCTTTACATAGAAAGGGCCAAAACAGTCTATGCCGCAGTATGTAAATGGGGGTGTCATTTCCATCCTGTCCTCAGGTAAGTCTGCCATCTTTGGCTCCTGTGTGTTCTTTCTGTACCTTCTGCATGTTGTGCACCTGTAGATGTGTGAGGCAACTGCACTGCTACAGCCGGTGACCCATATCCCATTGGATCGCAACTCGTTAAGTGACCTCCAACCCTAAGTACACCATGCTCATCTACAAAAGGACTTAGTGTGTGGAGCTTGCTTATTTTGTCCTTGGGTCTCACTTCCTTGCCTTGCTTGACAATCTGGATTTCACTACTGAATGCCTCTTCTTGGGCGAGTTTTATAATGAAAAGCTCTGCCTCTTGCCTTTCTTCAATACTAGTGGCTTCACTTGTTTTAAGTTTGGGGCCCTTGATTTGCTTGGCGTGGCACTTGAGACAAGCTATGGCCTTGACTGCTCTTTTCCAGTCAGAGAACTTTGACAGACGGTCTAGTACAGTTCTCCTCTCCTTTGTTTTGGTGTTGAGCACCTGGACCTTTCGCAGTTCCGGATCATTGTCAATGACCTCTCCCACCTTGATATCTGTAGGCAGTTCCCTTTCCCACAGAAAGGCTGGTCCAGTGAACCAGTTTGAGGTGCTGGGACCAGTGAAAGTCCACAGATGAGTTTGTTCATTGTGTGATGTAAAACACCAGATGAGATAAGACATTCCAGCTCAGGGTCTGTCTCATGTCTCATGTGGGGGGCAAAGGAGCCCAGCCCCCACAGCCCTCCTGTTAACAACTAGGTGTTAACTCCAGCTGGACCCATCTCCAAACCCCCTCCTCAACTCTTTCTCTTCAGCCCTGCAAGGAGGCAGGAGCTGCTTCTCTTTCTCCTCAGCCCTGCAAGGAGGCAGGAGCTGCTCTTTTTCTTCTCAGCCCTGCAAGGAGGCAGGAGCTGCCCGCTCTCTCTCTTCGGTCTGCCAAAGAGGCAAGACCTCTTTCTCCTCAGCCCTGCAAGGAAGCAGGAGCTCCCGGCTCTTCTCTCCAGCTCTGCCAAGGAGGCAGTAGCTTGTCCTCAAAGCTCCAACAAGGGAGCAGAAACCAGCTCTCAGTGTGGCCTGCTCACGGCAGTCACACCTACACAAGAAAAGAACCTACAAAGAAGGTTCTCCCACCAGCAGCCGAAAACACGAGCCTGCTTGCTGACTTCAACGAGGGAACAACAAAGCCAGTTGGCACAGAGCTGCTAACTGTAACCAAAGAGCAACCAGCTTCATCTGACCAGGACAACCAAAGACTGCAACTCAGCTCGGATCCTCCACAACCACAGGATCCTCAGCTAACAAGCTTCCTCTCCCTCAAAGGACTGGTAACTACACTGGGCATAGATAGTTAGACAAGCTAAGCTAAACATAGCAAAGCACAAGACTGTTTGACTTTCATGAACATGTGTCGATTCAATTTGTCATTGAGATTCATTGTTGTGATGATTGTAGGATTAGTTCAGCAACTGTAAATTGATGTTAGCTGTGCTTCACACCAACGCAGGGTTTGCATGCTAAACTTCGCTTTACTAACCTGGCACCCTCTATCACACACATTTCACACTTAGGCACACAGGCTTTACCAAAAGCACACTCCCCTTTCGTCCCCTTTCGTCCTTGGGTCGGCCATCTTGTGCGTAACCTGCCTTTTGTCTAGGCCATAAGGCCTGACACCATTTTGTTTAGTCACTCACACACACACACACACACACACACTTGTATACTGTACATGTTAGATTAGTATGTGTTTGCTTTTATTATTTGTGGATAAATGCTTGTGAATATACACGTTGTGTCCTTAATATTGTACAAGAGTGAATGATACCAACCTCTGCTCCTCCAAGAATTCTGAAATCCTTCATTTTATGAAACTGTAACAACGAAGCGGCTATCATTTTCCCAATATAACGGTGCTCTGTGTAAGGCAGTGTACTGTTGAGGGTGGTGCTCCGAGATGATCTGATGTATATCAGATCCTATTATTTAATATAATTAATAATTATTTCTGATAATTATTAATTCTTATCGATAGCCAAACTGCCCATTAAGTTGATCCCCAACAGAGGTAACAAGCTGGTCTGCCCCAAGGCCCCTTGAAGCATGATCCGCTGGGTTATCTTCGGACCTCACATATCGCCACTGCTCAGGCTTTGTAGTAGACTTGATTCTTTGGATTCTGTTCGCCACAAACACATGAAACCTCCTGGCGTCATTGTTTATGTATCCCAGGACTACCTTTGAATCTGTCCAAAAATATTCTTGGAGACCCTCGATGTCAAGCTCATGTCTGAGCATGACACTTATCCTTGCCGCTACCACTGCTGCGGATAACTCCAGCCGTGGTACAGTGGTTACCTTGGTAGGTGCAACACGTGCTTTGCCCATGACTAGTGAGCAATGGACCTCACCATCGGTGTTGAATACCCTAAGGTAGCTACACTCCCCATAACCTGTGACGCTAGCGTCTGCAAAGTTGTGGAGCTCATACTTCTTGACATTTGAGAAGTGCGCTGGGATATAGCACCTTCTGATCTTCACTTGCACCAGGTTTTGTAGATCTTGCATCCACGCTCTCCACTGTGTTCTGAGCTCATCTGGGAGTGGCTCGTCCCAACTGATGTTATCTCGACACATTTGTTGTAAGATCTGTTTCCCCAACAGGTTGAAAGGGGCGACGAACCCCAAGGGGTCGTAAATGGAAGCCACAGTGGATAGAACTCCTCCTCTGGTCAGTGGGTGCTCCTTGACCATAACTCTGAACTGGAAATCATCAGAGGAAACACACCACTGAACACCAAGCGCTCTTTCCACAAGCAGCTCTCCCAAGGCCATATCCTGATCTTTGACGCTTTCTGCACACTCTTCTTCTGGTATCGATTTCAGTACCTTCTTACTATTGCAGACAAACTTGTGCAGCCTGAGCTTGCCTGTAGCGCATAGCTGTCTAGCCTCCTTGACGAGCTGAATTGCTTCAGCGTCAGATGCGACACTCACCAGTCCATCATCAACATAAAAGTTCCGCTGGATGAATTTAACAGCATCTTCGCCAAATTCCTCTTGACCTTCAGCGGCTAGATGTTTAAGACCAAAATTTGCGCAGCCAGGGGAAGAGGCTGCACCAAACAGATGGACTCGCATTCGATAAACTGATGGTGGTGACTCTAGATCAACGTTCTCCCACCATAAGAACCTCAGGTAGTCTTGGTCTTCAGGTCTCACATGGAACTGATAAAACATTCGTTCTACATCACACATGACAGCGACTGGCCCCTTGCGAAACCTACAAAGAACTCCCACCACAGTGTTTGTGAGTTCTGGCCCGGTGAGCAGGTGGTCATTCAACGCTGTGTTCTGAAACCTTGCCGAGCAATCAAATACCACACATATTTTACCAGGTTTATGAGGATGATAAACCCTGTGGTGGGGAACATACCACGCCGCCTGATTTTCTAGTTCATCTACTGGAATTTCTCTGCATCACCACGAGTGATAATGTCTTGCATGAAGTTCTTGTAGTCCAAGTAGCGTCTCTCTTGAGCTTCCTTTCTAAACCCTTCAGGCGCTGAACCGCACATGACATGTTGTTGGGAAGATTTGGTCTGTCTTGTTTGAAAGGTAGAGGCATTTCATAATGGCTGTCTTCCTTGTGCTTGATTCCATCTTTCAGCTTGGTCAGGAAGTGGAGATCCTCTTGAGAGACAGGCGTCTCTTCTCCAAGTCAGACTCCAGCATTTTCAGTACATCCTCTGGAGTGACGACTTCCTTGATCCGGGTGTTGCAAACAAAATGCACTTCACCCTTAAGCTTGACTGCTGGGTTGGGCTCAGGTGTCACTTGTCTTACAATGATGCGATGACTCACTCCTATAGCGTCACCTTCATGCTCGCCACGGTCACCGTAACTCACTATGCTCCAACCAAGATCAGTTTTCTGAGCAAATGGCTGGTTCTCTTTCCCACATACAACTTCCCTAGGCATGAGAGCCTGTGGGCAGTTATAACCGATCAGTAGACCGATCTCACATTCCATCGGTGGAGCGATGCTGTCTGCAAGATGCTCCAGATGGGACCACGCCTTGGCGGTCTCTGGGGTTGGGATGTGTTTCCGGTTGGCAGGGATGAATTCACGAGTGTATGTTGTGGGCACTGTTATCTTCTTGGCTGAGAATATCCCTCTTATTTGCAGGTCTCTGAGTCTTTTACAGGGCACAATTGTCTTCTTTGATGACATTGTAGACAGTTTCAGCATTACTTGTTCTGTGTTCACATCTAGAACATCGGCTACCTCTTCTAGAATGAATGAAGAGTCACTCTGTGAGTCTAACAGAGCATAGACAAGCACTTCTTTGTCTGAATCAGTAGGTGCTGACACATAGACAGGTATTATTGCTGACGTCTGAGTGCTATTGCCATCTTGCACGACTCTGTTGGATGTAGCTTCTGTGACGTCATCTCTCAACTTTGTAGATTGTGACTTTCTTTCCTTGCTGCTGTTCACTTCTTTAGATGGTTCTTCCTTCAACTCTTGTTGCCCTTGTGGCTCCTGTTCTTTCTTTGAACGATCTGCGTGCAAGCATGTGGGGTGGCGTTTTGAGCAGATGTCACAGGCCATTCGCTTTGTACAGTTCTTGGATAAATGGCCAGGCTTCAAGCAGCCAAAGCATAGCTTCTCATTCTTAATGAGAGGGCCTTCAACATCTGCAGGAAGCTCCTGTGGATGTTCTATCAGTCTGTGGTCGCCAGCGTTTTGTCTTATGCTGTGGTGTGCTGGGGAGGGAGCAGACCTCTCCAGGCTGGAGAAGCTGATCAGGCGGGCCAGCTCAGTAGTGGGGATGAAGCTGGACCCTCTGGCAACAGTGGCAGAGAAGAGGACGGTGAACAAACTGCTGGTCATCCTGGACAATGCCAGTCACCCTCTGCACACTGTCACCAGCAGCCAGAGGAGCCTGTTCAGCGAGAGGCTGCTCCTCCCCAGGTGCAGGACTAGCAGACTGAAAAACTCCTTTGTCCCCCGTGCCATCAAACTGTTCAACTCCTCACTGGGGGGGAGGAGGACGAACAGAAGAACAGAGGGACTATAGACTGTGCAATAAACTGGACTCCACTCATGTGCAATATAACTGGACTGTTTAAATGTCTAGCAATACTACACCGTGCAATATATATATTTATAGAAGGTAAATGTAAACCTGTCACTGCTGTATCACTATTACTGTTACTATTATTATTATCATTATGACTACTACTGCTATTATTTCTGACACTGCTGTTGTTGATGTCATATAGCACAGTGTAGTATACTAGTATAGTATTATTATTATAACACATTATATTATTATTATTATTATTATTATTATTATTATATTATGATAACTAACTAGTAGTATATTACTGTTATTACTATTATACGTAGTGGAGTGTCGTCTACATCACATTACACTACTATATTATTATATTATACATGTACATGTATGTTATACTCTTGGATGTTATACATTGTATATGCTATATCATACTACTATTACATGCTATATTATATTATTTTATCATAGTATACTGCCATATGCACTCTATCATTACCATCAGCATTCCATACCCACTGCTGCTACACTCAGCACACATACACGTATGCATATTTTCTGTTGATCTCCTACAAGTGCCTATTTTGATTCAAATTCCTGCTACCTCTACTGCCTAATTTATTGTGTCCTTTTTCAGATTTTATATATTTTTATTTTCTATTCTATTTTATACTTTGTATTCTATATTTAACAGTGCAATATATGAGAATGTGATGGAGATGCCAATTTCCCGGAGAGAACCTCCCAAAGGGATTACTAAAGTACTCTGTCTGTCTGTCTGTCTGTCTAATGTATTTAACTCTGTCTTCAACTGGTTCTTTCATGAATTTGAGACACTTGTCTAAGCCATGTCCAGATTTCTTACAAAACACACATGTGACCGTATTCCGTTCACTGGTGTTTGTCGTGAAGGCCTTAGCACCTGCGGCTCGTTTCTTGTGTCCATCTTCATTCTGATTCTTGACCTTTGTTTTATCAAATCCACTTTGCTGTATTGCATGGTAGGATGTTATGGGATTACATGCGATGCTAGCCTCCATTGTTAGGAATGTCACAAAGTAGTTGAAGCTTGGGAACCTCTGGTGCTCTAGTTGGTATTGTGTGGCCTCATCATTGAGTATGTTTAGACTCTCATTTTTAGCCATGGCAGATTCACAACTGCGCAAGAAGTCCACAAATTTCCTTAAGTCAGCACTCTCCTTTGAGGCGATCTTTGGCCAGAAGTGTAGTTTGTCTCGGAAGGCTTTGGTGATTATGAATGGCTCACTGTACCGTTCATTGAGCAGGTCCCACGCTGCATGATATGAATCTTCTGAGTCAGTCTTGAAGTAACCTTCTATGGCTTCTTTGGCCCCTCCTCCAACATATTTCTGAAGGAAGAAGATTTTCTCTGTTGTTGGGATATTTTCCCTCTCAATTAGTGTCTGAAAGGACGATTTCCAGTGCTTGAACTTGAGTGGATCCCTGGTGAAGACTGTAGGTTCTGGTATGGGCAGCCTGTTCGCTGATATGGCCTCAGCCCAAACCTTCACAAGTCTTGTGGAGCATTGCTCGAAGCTGTATCTCTTGGAGGTTGCATGCATGAATGCACAGGGGTCTGCTGCTTGATTACTTGCTCCACATTAAACAATTCAGAGTGCTGTGATTTGAGTCTTTGGTCTGGATATAACTCTGTTTCATCATATACTTGAAGTCTTGCTCTAGCAGCATTTAGTCTTTTTAGCTCCTCTAGACGATCAATCTCTCTTCTTAGGTCTTCAAAAGACCTTTTTCTCGCAGCATTCTCTTCTTGCTGTTTCTTTAAGAGAGCAGCCTCTCGTTTCTCCTTTTCTATTTTGCGTTCAGCGTCTTCTTTTTGTGCTTGTAGACGCCGTGTTAATGCGTCTGCTTCTTGGGCTGCAACTATCAACTTATTCTCAGTTTCAAGTTCTAGCAGTCTCTCTTGATGCTGTTCTTGCTCAGCCATAATCATTAGTATGGCTTGTGTAGCTGCATACTCTGCAGCAGCTTCTTGTCTTCTGGCTGCTGATTGACTAGTGCTGATAGTATCACATTTAGTGAGTGACTTTAAACTACCAGAGACTGTAGTTGCAAACACAGAGGGAGCATCAGGCCAAATTAACTCCTCATCATTTCCTTTCATTTGAGATTGAGCATTCTCTACTACTTGTTTTGTGATTGCTATACAGTTGTCCAGCTTGCGACGCATGCCATGTGGTGGGCTGTCAAGCTTTCGGTACTCCTCATACACTTCATTCAGCTCAGATTGTTCCCTTTGAATACTGCTTATGTACTCTTGTAGTGTATCAGTGGGATCCTGACTAATTACTGATTTAATAGCCACCTTAGTTAAAGCCTTCCAGCGTTCATAAATACTGTCAAAGCGACGCAGAAGCCCCTTTGTTTTTTCCTTTTGAAGTTCCTTTCCTTTCTCTGTTAGCGTTTGCTCTCTTTCACTTCTTCGTGGCAGTACTGTCTGCTGCTCAGTACTGTGCTCAATCTGTTCCAGCTCAGAGTCTTCTGTTCGTGACATTTTAAAACTACTTGATGCCTAATCAACATGAACTTACTTAAATGATTGAGCGGTGTAGTAAACTAATATTACCACACACAGCTAGCCTACTTGGCTAAGCTACTTAGATATCTAGCTGTTCAAAATACCATAAATCAAATAAGCATCATTAGGTTTGAAAGTATCACAGTCAAATATCTTACCATTTACAAGGTACTTATAAGCATTTAGGTAACTTAGAATAGCTTACTGAACCAAGGACATAACTCTTCTTTGAACATCAGCATAAACTGGAATGCACAAAACATTTACCTTCTATATTAGAGTAAATAATATAAGCTATTTTTCTTCAGCTTAACAATGAACTCTCAAATAATGTTACCTTACAAGTCAGAAATCAATCACATCAATGTTCTTTTGATTATGAAAAACAATACTGTATTACACACTCAGTTCCTTGTAGCACAGCTGAGTTCGACTATCACTCCCTCCGGACATATGGGCACAACCGTTCGTCGTACAGATGATTTATTTTCAAGTCGCCATTATCACCGTCGAACTAGAAGTACATAAATACAAAATAAATACATACACAAACCAATAAACAAACGTAACATAAGTGCAACAAACATAAAACAAACACTTGCTAGCTAGCCGAGCTAGCTTACCTCACTGGCTGCATACGACGGAGGGAATAAGTCCACTTTAGATAGTCTTGAAGTACAAATATAAACAAAAATCTCCATCCCCAGTGTGCAATGAAGCTTAAATCAAATATACAAAACACAAAAATGGCCATGAACTTGCAGCTTGTCTGCTTCTCAGTTGTCAGCTTCCGGCCGCGCTGCCGACAGCGCGCACACATACCTATCAGGGCGTGTTACACAAAAAGACGTCCCCAAGAAACAAATCATAAATCAGTGTGTTGGAGAAATTGTATTCTTTATGCTTTATATCATGTTACTCTTTATATCATGTTATTCTTTATTCTTTAGACCATTCATATGTAACCTTGTGATCAATACCAACCATGCCTTGCTGGAGCCTATTCTGAATGATAAGTTATTGTATTTCTGTCCTTCACCATGAAATCAGCTTGTTATCTTTACTATATAATTCCCTCACATACTCTGTACCCTGGAACAACACTTGCACTGCAGACCCTCTGTGTGCAACCTTGTTCCCTCGCTGCAAGAATAAACATCCTACACTTGTGATCTTCAGACGGTGTTCCTGTGTTGCTTTATGATTTTTCTAACATCTTGGTCCTTCGAGCCGGATCTCAACAGCCTCTCCACCGCCCAGACCAATAGGACCTGAAACCGTGCACGGGGGAGTCCAGGACTCCTGACTGATAAGACCTCCAGCACAGAGTTTTGCTGTTAAAAAGAGGCCAGGCTCTACTGGACTGTGGAGGGGTGATGAGATCCACAAACAGAGAGAATCAGGGCACCTGAAATCACAAGGTAGGACCAATTTTGTGTTTATTGATAAGGTTGGAAGCCGGGGTTACAGTCCCTGAGGGATGACGCAGGGTTTTTGAGCCCTGGGGTCAGGTTAGTCCATAGTCTGTGTGAGAAGACTACAGAAATAAATAACTCCGTGCGCACGTTAAAGATAGAGGCCAAAAGGGGTTCGAGTCCCCAGCAGAAGTTTTTCATTGATCTTTTGTGTTGTTTGTCAACTGTTGTGTCATTGTTCTTTGTTTTTTTTTTGTCTTTTCTTTTTTTTCCTGAAAACATATATATATATGTATATATATATATATTTATAAAGTTAAAATCTGATTCATAGAATATTCTCTCAAAACGTGGTGTCTTGGTGAATAACAGAGAAGGGAAACCCTACGGTGTCAACAAACTCTCTGGCTGCGGAAACCTAACGGTGATAACAAAAGCGGCATTCATCAAAAAGACCAGTTGCTCGGGTGAACTCCATACAAACTGGTTGACCACAAGCGAGAGAATGGGGAATTGTTGCTCCAGACCCGGTAATGATGACCGTGTCACTGGAGATGCAAAATTGATGCGTATCAGACACCAAGATAATGTGAAACACTTGGAAAAGTGGAAAAAGAAATATGGGTTTTCAGGAAAGCTTTCTGTAGCTGACTGTCAAGAGTTAGTGAACAGAATAGAGGAACAAGCAAAAGGGAAACCTAAAGTATGGGAACGTGAGGGTCTCATACAAGCGAAAAATTGGTTGGCAGAAGCGAAAAAGAGACGAGAAGGGTTATATAAAGCAAAAAATAACAGTAACACTGAGAATACGGCCAAGACTTTGGCCTTGATAGATAAGGAGGACGACTGTCTTGACACTGGATTGCCCCGCAATCGGGTGGGAAGACAGCCTCCCCCGCCTGCCATTGACAGACAGGATGCAAAATTTAATGCAAAGAATCACAGCCAGGTATCAGGCCAGGGCTGATTGGACTATCATAAGCAGCTGCACCCAGGATGATGATGAGAAAGTTGAACAGTATTACTCCAGGTTGTCTGACATTTTTGAATCACATAGTGGGGTCCCTAAACCAGAAGACATGACCCTAGACAGTCCATACGAACAGCAGCTGAAACATGCCATGTTAAGAGGGTTACAACCACAGATCAGCAGTTTTGTAACGAAACACATGATTAATTATTCAATTGCTCGTCTTGCTGACTTCCTTGTGCACTGCAAACATGCTGAAAATCACTTTAAAAGTAAGAAAAAGGAAAAAAAAGTACAAGCATATGTGATAACTAATGAAGATAGCGAGACTGTGTGTTTCCAAGCAGAGCAGCATGGAGGCCGGAGAGGAGGAGCTGGTGGATGCGGGAGAAGATGGGGTCGACCACACAGTGACAGAGATGTGTGTTACACGTGTGGTCGACACGGTCATTGGTGGCGTGATTGCAGGGAGCAAAAAGACAGGCGTCGGAGTGGAGCATTTGACAATGACAAGACTGCATGACTAGAGCAAGGTCAGACAAAGCCTGACACACACACATCAGATGAAAGCACACATGAGAGCAGTGGGAGAAGAGAGGAAGAAGGTGAGGTGTTAAACTTGCAACACATTGACATTATGCTGAGTCATGAGATAAAGCCACAGATTACTTTGCTGATTGGACAGACTGAGGTGACATTTTTGTGTGATTCTGATGCTTCTCGCTCTGTAGTGCATCCTGATGATGTACCACAATTGAAACATTCCTCAGATTTCATCTATGTGCAAATTGCGAATGGTAGAAGGCACAGAGATTCTTTCTGCACCAGTGTCAGTGCTTGATCCAGTAACTAACAAATGAGCCCAGGCCAATTTTGTCCTGTGACGTGTCTGCCCAACAAATCTTCTGGGTAGGGATCTGAGGGTTAAAGCTGAACATTGCAGTGATACTGACGGGGGGTTAGTTGCACAAAGTGCGGCTGGCACCATGGACGCATATGTCCTGCAAAATGTGAAATGACCAAAATATTGGTATAGTCTGGATCTCATTGACACAGGTCCAACGTCTGTGACCTTTCCACTTGTTGAAAAAAAAAAAGAAAAAAAAAAGGCCGTATGCATCTCCACCTGCAGACTTTATGGAGCCGGCCGACCTGCACTGCACCATGTACTACAAACATACATCAGGGACAAACCCTGATTATGAGACACAGTTTTTCAAAACATCCCAATCCAAACTGACCTTGACTAATCTCTATTTTGACCAGTCGGGGTTTTGTGGAGCAGCATGCATTCTCACACCACAGATGCAGAAATTGTATTGAATGCATTCTACTCCACATGTTTCATTGTCAAAACCAAAAAAGATGCGTTGGCGTGATGTGGGAACGTTCGTGGTGCAGTGTGAGGAAGCTACAGACTGGGGGGAAAACAGTGATGGGTTATTGTATTCCCCTTCCTTGAGAGCATACAGCAAGAGATTGAACTGGGTGACAAACACTAGGCCTATCCAGGCACTATCCTGTTCATTTGGATGATCAAAATCAAAGCAAGACATGATTTGTGTATGTGTTGACGGACGAGGAGGAAGAAGTGTTAAAATCACAACCACAAAACTCAGATTTTAGCCTTGTTAGAACACGTGTGGGCAAAGAGGGGAGCGAGACTGAATGACAAAGGCATTTATGAGTGTAGTCAGGGCAAATTGATTCTTCCGCGCAGTTTGTTCAGATATGCAGCCTTACTGAGTCATGGACAATGTCATGTCTCAACAGGGGGGATGGTGCATATGATAGAACAAACATTCACAGCCTACGGGTTCACGAACTACTCGAAGAGTTTTTGCTAAATGTGTCAAATCTGTGCAAAACATAATCCACAGGGTAATTTGAGATCTAAAAGAGGACAATTTCCGAAAGCTGAGAATTCATTCCAACACATTTGTTTGGCTTTTATTGAACGCAACAAATGCGAAGGAAAGAAATACTCCCTGCTGATCATTGATAGGCACACAAAATGGATAGAAATATTTCCTTGTACACGTCCAGACGCATTAACTGTTGCAAAAGCTTTGGTTAAAGAAATTATGGTTAAAGAACACACTTTGTCAACAATGTCATTACCTTAATGGCTAAGAATCTTAACATTGAGTTAAAGAATCATTGCGCATACCACCCTCAATCAGCAGGAGTGGTTAAAAGATTTAATGGAACTATTAAGGTGTAAAATGTTGACTAACAAAAGTGTTCAATCTGCTAGCTGTGTTCCAACACAGGAGCCCGAGCAACCTACACTGACCGTAGTTCCAGGAGACTGGGTGTTCATCAAAGTCATCAAGAAGAAGAGTTGGTCCAGTCCATGGTGGGAAGGACCGTTCCAGGTCCTTTTGACCACACCGACGGCCATGAAAATCAAGGAGAGGAACTCCTGGATTCATGTTTCACATTGCAAGAAGGCACATCAACTGTCAAAGGCTGAGCTTGAAGGTGAACCTAAGTAGACCTGTACCTGTGAGCCTACAGTCTCTGTGGTGAGAGTCTGATGCGAGAGGGAGTGACATCAATAGAAGTGCTTCCTGGCGCAGGGGGTGATAGACAATAGGTGCACCCAATTGCAGGATTCAGTGAAGAAATCAACATCACTCAGAGACATTAGGGGTCAGCAGGTGAGGTGAAAGACACAAGCTTGGCTTTACATTGAAGTATTGTATTGCTATACGATCTTATCATCATTGATAGCCTATACTTGTGCCATTATGCAGAGACAGGCCTGGCATCCGTTTAGACAACCAGGCTTCTGTGGCCTTAGAGGTACTGTTAGTTTGTTGTCTCTTCTCTCTCTCTCGTTATAGTGCTCCCTATTCTCTGGTATAAGGGAGTCACCACATTCCTGCACTCTCCGAACGCGACAACCATAACATCAACGGGCCGTCCCACCCCAGCAAAACAACCGGTTGACGAACAAAGGAACCACACGGTCCAGCGCTAGCGGAAGATGAGTAAAAAACATTTATCATATAACACTGACTGTTTGGCATGTGCGGCTGCTAGGCCTGTACTGGGCACAGTTCCGTTTCCTATCGACATCAATTCTGACCAGGCTGACTTCTTATGCATGCTAGAGATGTTTCACTCACGATATCCGCCTGATCATTGTGCTACCTTGCACCACAAGTTCCCCTCGACTGACATAGCTCGACCGCCTTATTTCAGCCCGTATGCAGGTAATTACACCTGCATCAAGCGGGAAGGGCAGGGACAGGATGTGGGGGAGCTGTCATGGTGTAACGTCACGCTGACAGCGGACGACACATACATTCCGGACGACTGGTTGAAATACCAGAGTGTTCCTCGGATTGATGTGTGGTGGTTCTGTGGAGGCAAAATCCTCTGGCCTCTGTTGCCTGATGATTGGAACGGTAAATGTGCTCTGGTTCAATTGGTCATGCCCTTCTACGTACTGCCTTTAAACGGTTCAAAGATAACGACTCAAGTAGCAGACATACTCAGAAGATCCAAACGCAGTGTTTCCACTTCTCTTGGCTCTTTTGATCCTCACATATACATTGATGCGATTGGAGTGCCACGTGGTGTGCCCGATGAATTCAAGGCTCGGAATCCAGTTGTCGCAGGGTTTGAATCTCTCTTGTTCTGGTGGGCACAATCAATAAAAATTCAGATTGGATTAACTATGTTTATTACAATCAGCAGCGCTTTGTGAACTACTCCCGAGATGCCTTCGATGGCATACATGAACAACTGGATAAGACCAGTCTTGTGGCGTGGCAGAACCGGTTAGCCCTTGATATGAATCTAGCTGAAAAAGGGGGTGTTTGTAGATTGTTTGGGGACATTCCTAACAACACAGCCCCTGACGGAAGAATCTCTAGGGCTATCGCAGGGCTTACTGCACTCTCACATGAACTGGCTGAAAATTCTGGTATAGACAATCTGTTCACTGGTCTCCTAGAGAAATGGTTTGGGAAATGGAATGGACTAATGACTTCTCTTCTAGTCTCTCTCACAGGTGTGGTAACCGTCCTTGTGATCTGTGGATGTTGCTGCATTCCGTGTGTACGAGGACTCGTCCAGAGATTGATTGACGCTGCCATGACTAGAACTGTGCTTTACCAACAGGAGCCAGCTGATGATTATGAGGACATTGATTTTGAAGCTGCAACTTTGAATGATTCCAGTGCTGATGTTCAAAATAGTGCCCTGTGAGAATAAAGTGAATGACCAATGAAGCATGCTATGAAAATCTGAATGAAATGTAGTGTGTGGATGTATCAGATTTGCTTTGAACTCACCTGTATGTGATATATGAGGTAATCTAATTCATAACCAGTGTTGCCACTGCATTATTCAATTTTAATCACCCTGATTTGTTTGACGTTTTTAATTACTGTTTTACACACATTTATTATTTTGATTTTTGATATCTTCGTCTATAGATCTTTCTTGAGTTGATTCCATCATTCCTGGTTTTCTTTACTCTTAGGATAAAGCGTAAACAGGGGGGAAATGTTGGAGAAATTGTATTCTTTATGCTTTATATCATGTTACTCTTTATATCATGTTATTCTTTATTCTTTAGACCATTCATATGTAACCTTGTGATCAATACCAACCATGCCTTATAACCTCGTGATTGTTTGCATCCGTGAGCATGTGACTCATATGCTTTATGTTTCTTATAGTTAGTTGTTAGCCTTTACGTTCATGTGACTCATATGCTTTATGTTACATGTAGTTAACCTCTGAGTTCATGATCTTGTGACTTAGGTCCCTTACGTCCTACATAGTTCATGAACTGAAGACTTGTTATGTTATGACTTCCGGATGAAGGAGAGGGACAGAGCGCCCTGTTCTTCTCCTAAGGTCACCTGATTTGCTGGAGCCTATTCTGAATGATAAGTTATTGTATTTCTGTAAACATCCTACACTTGTGATCTTCAGACGGTGTTCCTGTGTTGCTTCATGATTTTTCTAACACAGTGTAACATATAATTTCATAAAATATAGGCTGTGTATTGACATGTACAACACCAAATGAACCTTGAAATTTACATTGACAAATAATAGTATTTGGCAGTTAAAGAGAAGGCCACATCAAAAGTTTGATGTCCTTTTCAAGCTTATATTTCCGTACAATCTCTCGCCATACTTTTAAAGTTTCTTCTATAATGAGGTTATTGCACTTTTGGTCCAGATGTTTATTAATAACTACTCTCGCCTGAGGTTTGTATTTGCCTATCTTCTCTTCAATTCGTTTCCAGCCTGCCTGATAGTCCGAGGAGCACCAGCATACCACATATCTCAATTGTGCTGCTTAAAAATATTCCTGTAAATTAGGTACTGCTAGGCCTCCCTTCTCTTTAGTTAGTTGGAGTGTTTTTAATTTAACCCGTGGTCTTGCTCCGGCCCAGATAAATCTGGAGATCTGTTTGTCCCATGCATTGAACTGAGACTCTAGAATTTGCACTGGTAGTGATAGAAAGATGTATAGAAGTCTAGGTAGTATATTTATTTTCACCACTTCCATCCTAGACCTGAAATCTAAAGTCAGTTTTGACTATTTATCAATGTCCTTCTGGATCTTATTGTTTATTGTGTTGTAGTTTAACTCATATGTTTCACTTAAGTTGTGTGTGATCAGCACTCCCAAATACTTTATAGATTTTAACTCCCAATTAATATTGTATTTCTGCTTAACCATGTTATTAGGGGAATAATTTATTGGGAGTACCTGTGTTTTCGTGATATTGAGTTTGTAACCTGACATATAATCGTATGTTTCCAGAGTGGAAATGAGAATTGATAAGGTTAGGTCTGGGTCTTGTAAAAATATAATAATATTATCAGCAAAAAGTCCTATTAAATGAGATTCATCTGCTATATTTATACCTTTTAACTCCTGACTTTGTCTAATTTTTTGGGCTAAGGGTTCAATATAGATGGCGAACAGAGATGGGCTAAGGCAGCACCCCTGTCGGGTGCCTCGATATAGCTGGAATCTATCTGTCAGGCGTCCATTAATCTTTACTCTTGCTGTTGGGCTGTCATATAGAGCCATTATACATTTTATGAATTTGTTATTAAAGCCCAATCTCTCAAGCATTTTAAACAGAAAATTCCAACTGACCCTGTCAAAGGCTTTTTCAGTATCCAGACTGATCAGAGCCGCTGTTAGGTTTTGATTATGGCATTGTTCTACTATGTTTAAAGTTCGTCTGATGTTGTCTTGTGTTTGTCTACCCTTTATAAATCCGGTTTGATCCTCGTGAATAAATTTAGGTAAAAAATTTTCTAGACGTTTGGAGATTATTGATGTAAATAATTTATAATCCACATTCAGAACAGAAATTGGTCGATAGGAATCACAATATTATTTTTACCTTCTTTTGGTAAAACTGATATCATTGCATCTTTCCAAGATGGTGGGGTTACCGAATTATTTAGTGTCCAATTAAAAGATTTTTGCAATATAGGAATCAAAGTTGTCCTGAATGTTTTGTACCATTCACTAGGGAAACCATCAATTCCTGGAGATTTGTTTGGTTTTAATCTGCTTATAGCCTTTTCCAGTTCTTTTTCAGTGATAGGATTGATTAAGACAGCATTTTGCTCACTATCCAGTGAGGGTAGTTTTAACTCTTTTAAATACTCAATTATCAAGTTTTCGTCAACCTCGTCTGATTGAGAGTATAGTTTTGAATAATAGTTAAAACATTCACAGATTTCTTCTGGTTCATATAATAATTTGTTGCATGTTGGGTTTCTTATCTTGTGAATAGAATTTTTAATTTGCTGATTTCTCATACGTCTTGCTAGAAATTTGGTCGCTCTAGGTCCCGATTCATAAAATGTTTGTTTTGTGAGTCGCAACTTCTTCTCTACTTCCTCTCGTAACATTTCATTAATCTGTTTCTTTGCCTCTTGCATCTGAGTTGTCTGGTTTTGGTCCTCGTGCTTTGATTGTTGTCTCTCTAGTTCCCTTAGTGTTTTGACAGATTCATCATACTTTTGCCGCTTTATCTTATTTAGATATGCTGTTCTTGCGATGAGTTTTCCCCTCATTACTGCTTTTACTGTATCCCATATTATGGTTGGTTCAACCTCACCTGTATCATTTTCTTCTATACACTCTTTAATTTCTTTCTCAATCTCTTTAAACTGTTTTTTTCCATTCAGTATACTTATATTCATTCTCCAGACTGTATTTCTTACCCCCTTTCTTAAATGAATGGTCAGGCTAATGAGGTTATGGTCTGAAACATCTGAAGTTTTTATAGAACTGTCAATCACTCTATGTCTATCTGTTAAGTTCATGAGGAAGTAGTCTATTCTTGAGTGCACCTGATGAACAGCAGAATAGTGTGTAAAATCTTTTTCTAGTCTGTGCATGTCTCTCCAAACATCTATTAGACCTGATTCTTTCAATAAAATATTTAGAGTTTGTGATCTTTGTCGTTTATATATTTTTAAGCTTGTGGTATCTAATGAATTGTCTAATATAGTATTCCAATCCCCTGCACATACTAAGATTCCTTCACTTTCTGAAATTATTGTGTCTATTAAAGATCGAAGGAATCTTACATTACTCTCAGGGGGGACATAGACATTTGCAAAGGTTATCAGAACGTCAATTTTTCCTTTTACAATTATTTATCTGCCTTCTTTGTCGCTTATCACTTTTATTAAATCAAAATTAACTGAATTAGCTAACAGGATGGCGACTCCTCTTTTACGATTGTTTTTACATGAGCTAAAATAACAGTTTGCGAACCCAAACCTTTTTAATTTTTCATGTTCGCGATTTGATAAATGCGTTTCTTGTAAGAATATAATTTGTGCTTTTTCTTTCTTAACCTTTGCAAACACCTTACTCCTCTTTATTGGATTACTTAACCCGTTAACGTTTAAGGATAATATTTTGACCTTATTTGAAATCATCATCTGCTTTCAAAAAAAAAAAAAGCTGTGTAAGCTGCCCCTTTAAACATAAGAATAATATCAACAGTGTGTACAGTAGAACAAAACCAAAAGTAGACCTCCATCAGTAGGAGGGGCTCTAGCCCCTCTACAGCGACCCCGTTGGAAGGTCGTGGGTAAAACCTCCCTTTAGAAGAGGGCCCAAAACTAGAAATGGTTGCTGAGTTCCTCAACGCCATTCTATAAGTCCAGCGTAACAAAATTAATCCCTAATAGGCCATCACTGCCAAACATATATATAAGACATAGCCACACTGTTTATATATACAAAACGTCTATATCAATGACCATCTGATAAGTTCATCCTACCGGATCACGCCATTATCTCCCAGAGTCAGTGGTTCTTGGGGACCTCCTCAGGAACTCCTGGAGCTTCCTCTGGGCTCTGCGGCCTGCTGTGATGCCCCTGGCTCCTTCGTTCTCCCGGCTCCATCCGATCAGCTCCCGGAGCCGTGTTTCCATGTCGTTCTCTGCTCCAGCCGGCTCCATCTCTCCAGATATGAGGCCCCGTGTCCGCAGCTCCATTACCGCCTGCTGTGCGCTGCCGTAGGTGCGGGTCCCCGTGTCCCAGTGGATCCAGATGCTTGTGTAGGGGGTTTGAAAGCGGATGCCGTTTTCTTTAAGTATTTTCTTGATGCAGTTGTACTCACGGCATTTTTTCACGATTTCCGTAGCATAATCATGGTCAAGGTAGATCGTACTGTTTCCAAGTTCAATTTTTCTTTTTCTCCACGCTTCCCTCAGCACAGTTTCTTTAGTAATGAATTCTTGGAAGTTGACAATAATCTGTCTTTGTCACAGTTTTGCACTTAGTTGTTAGTTCAGCTTTTGGTTTTGTTCTGTCTTA
Source organism: Centropyge bicolor (assembly GCA_037975185.1). Taxonomy (NCBI): domain Eukaryota; kingdom Metazoa; phylum Chordata; class Actinopteri; family Pomacanthidae; genus Centropyge; species Centropyge bicolor. The sequence continues at coordinate 28,578 of JBBMOC010000009.1, forward strand.
GTTTTGTCTTTGTTCTGTGTCTTAGTTTTCTGCCTGTGTTTTGTTATAGTTCTTTCTGTGTAGCCCTGTCATGTTGTTGTCCTTGTCATATGAAATGTTTAGTTCTGTCAGTTCTAGTTCTGTGTTCTGGTTTCTGTTCTGTCCATCTTATTCTATGTCCAGTGTCTGTCTCAGTATCATGTCAATTACCAGCCACACCCACCTCATCATGATGTTTTCTGTTCAAGTTAATCACCTCTGCACACTATATAAGTCTGTTGTTGTCTCTTTGTTTTTGCCAGATCGTCTTTTCACGTTACGCTTCACGTTTGAGATCACGTTCCCGTCCATGTCGATGTCCATGTGTTCCCATGCCAAGTCATGCCTGTTTTCTGATTTTGTCGTACCATGCCGTGAGTTTTGTTGAGTACTTTATTTATTTTCATTAAAGACTTTTTGAGCACTGATCCGTGTGATGCGCCTGAGTCCGCAACCGCCCGTCTTGACAGTCTTGGCGGTTCTTCGGGCTGTGGTTTGCGGGCTAATGAGCGGTGGGCCCGCTGTATATTCAAGTCCATGTCCGGGGATAGCTTCAATTCGTGTCGGAGGAAATCTTTCACGAATTCCGACACCGAGTCTCCCTCTTCCTTCTCTGGTACCCCGAAGATGCGTATGTTGTTCCTCCGTGATCGCGATTCCAGATCAGTGAGTCTCTGCTGCAGGTCTCTCTGTTTTTCCAAACAATTACAGAGCGCTTCATTTGCGTCCAGAGCCCAGTCCTCTACCTGTAGCACTCGCACCTCCGCCTCCTCCACTCGGTCCGTCAGGCTCTGCATTTCCTTCGTTATGTTGTCCAACTTGCCATTTAATTCTTCTCTCATGTGGTTGACTTCCCGGCCCAGGCGTGCGTTGTCACCTTTCAGTTCAAACTTTAACTCCGAAATAGCCTCTATTATGGCGCTCAGATCCGGGGGGGATCCACGTGTAGCCTGGGGAGCAGCCCCCTCCTTACACATGTTGCTACCATGTTCCTTAGCGTTGTTAGCTTTCGTCGGTGCGCCGCTCTTATCTTGAGACCTTGGCATGATTACTTATTGTTTGTGGCTTGTGGCTAGTATCCTCCGTCTCCTATATTGTTTTTATACCGTGTTGATAAGTTAACTCTTCAGTTGGAGAGGACATAGATGAAAGTCTGGGAGCACGGACTTAGAGTGCGTCCTATCGCTACATCCTAAAACCGGAAGTCCGACAGTCTCCAGAGATCTTCTTACTCTGATTTACCACTGGACAGGTTATGGAGGAATGATTATCCTGCTTTAAATCCTGATTTTGAGTGAAGGTGGCACACCCGATGTTTGTTTTCTCTCTTTTCTGTTTGTTTTCCAATTTTTGTTTACTCATTTATTTTAAATTTGTGTTGGTGTTGATTCTGCTTTCTGTGTCTGTATTATGTAAAATATGTGTTGTATCTTGTCTGCTCTGAGTCAATTAATAAAAAAAATCTGATCACAAAAAAGAAAATAATTTGGCAGCCCACTTGACATACCTAATGGCCCATAGGTTGGGAATCACTGGGATGAGGCATTTTTGAGTTTTAGATGAAAACATGTTTTTTAGCCTTCTCACGCTGTGTAATGACAACTTGTTAGTTTGATGTGTTTCTCACTTGCAAAGCTTTGGCCAATGAAGTTTCACGTTTGGTACCATGCTTGGTACAGTCAGAGTCCCTGACTGGGACGCAAACCGGCGATCTTCTTGCTATGAGGCGACGGTGCTTACCACTGAGCCACCGTGCAGCCCATTTAGTCCTGAATTGAAATGTTCTTTGATAGTCTTACTAACAATTATTTGTTGTTCTCTCTCTTGTCATACTCCAGGAGAGATCCAGGAGGTGACCATATTCCTGATAACCACAGCTACACAATCTCCTGTGATGACAATCCCTAAGGCCCGTAAGAGTTGATACCAACCAAACCACATCAAGGTATCATCACAACAGTCCACTGTTCTGTTTTTGTTTCTTTACTTGGAAATATGTAATCTGGGATAAATATGAAGAATAAAGCAGTTTAATTTGAGTCTCTCAGCAGATTTTGGAATTTGAACACAAAAAGTTTTCTGGACTTTCTCTCAGTGAAATCCACAATTTTGCCACACTGTGACAGTGTTCCCTGTTACCCACTTCCAAAAGCTTTGGGGAAAAAGTTACAGAGGAGGAAGCACAGGAGTTTTAGATGAAAACATGGTTTTTGGCCTTCTCACGCTGTGTAATGACAACTTTTGTTAGTTTGATGTGTTTCTCACTTGCAAAGCTTTGGCCAATGAAGTTTCATGTGTGCAATCATGTGTAATGGCACAAATATGAAGGACAAGAAGGTTTGATTTGAATTGGATAGGCTTTTTTGAGTTTTAGATGAAAACATGACACAGAGTGAGAAAGCCAAAAACCATGTTTTCATGGTTTTCATGGCACAGTCTGTGCCTGTGTGCTTGCATTATAGACCATTTTAAAAACAAGCTAAATGGCATGCACATGCTAATTTTGCACAGCCTACTGAATTTACTTATACATTATACTATTATTTACTGTTATATATGTTCAACTGCTACTTCAACCCATTTTTTTTCCCAGTTTGGGACAATAAAGTCTATCTATCTATTTCACGCACAAGCGTATTTCACTTGGAAAAACGTGGCTTTGTGACCATATAGGTGTTAACTGGTGATGTTGGATGCGGTCTGACACGTGGTTCCTGCTCCTCACGCCTGGAAGGTGAGCTGTGAGCCTCCCTCTCACCTGCAGGATGTCCAGGATCTGGCCCAGCTGCTGCCTCAGCACCTGCTTCTGGTGGAAGCTGAAGGCCGGGTGGTGGGAGGCCATGGTGAACAGCAGGAGGAACTGCTCCTCTGTCCGACCATCGTTCAGCGGCAGGCCATAGTTATTGATCACCGTGTGTATATATGTGTGAGGGTCCGGTACAGCACCCCCGCCGCCTCCCTGTTGTCTGAGCCGAGCAGGCCGAGGGATACGAGCAGCTTGCTGCGCACCACCTCGTCCGTGATGTTGGTGAGGCCCGACAGGTAGGCCGGGTTGTTAGCTTTGATCTCGGCATCCCTCGGGAATGGTAGTCCTTGCGGGCAAGGTCCTCCAGACAGGAGCCGAGGAAACGGAGCTCGATGGGGACGCAGAGGTTGAGGAGGCCGCACAGGAACTCAGCTCTCTGGGCTGAGGTGAGGGAGTAGAACCAGCGGTACACCCTCTCCCTCTGGACGCAGGTGCGGCTCTCCACCATCCTCACACATCCACTCACACTGAGCCCGAGCTGCCACAAAGTCTGAACTAGTTTATCCACTTCAAGTGAAGTCAGACAGGGACAACGTGTGTCGTTCCACACGCTCGGTGTTGTGAAATCAAAGCAGCTACAGTCGTTTCCTTTGTTGGAGAACTACCTGCAGGCCTTTCCCAACCATAACCTACTGGTCCGTTGTGTGTGCAGCACGCAGTGTGGTAGTTGGGAGTCCCTCCACCGTGTCCCGCCCCGCTGGTCGAACCGCTGCCCCGCTGACGGCACAGAGGATCAAAACATGCCGCCCCACTCCCCACCCAAGGAGCCACTCAGCCGCGCAGAGAGCGTGTGACCGGAGCCGCCCCGCTCTGCTGCCCCGCACTGCCCGACAAATCCTCCGTCCTCATGCTTTACTACAACTTGTGTGTCAAAGCTCAGCCACAAAGTCCCAACGAGACCGAGCCGGACTGTGCTGGAATTAAAGTTTAAAAACAAAAGTAGTGTGGTATCAAGCTGCTGCTGCCGCTGGAAATAACATTATAACATTTCCCAGACATTAGCTCAGCAAAGGCCGCGGTGGAGAGAATAGTCTCATAGATTTAGCCTTTCCGTTTAGTATGGTTACTTTTTGAGTGTTAGAAATAAGCTGGCCTCAGCAATGACAGGGCTACTTTAGCTAAACCCAATGAAATCTTATTAGAAAGTACCACGACGATCACTACTGGTCATTTAAAATACAAACACAATGCTCTGGACTAGTGTTATTACCAGAATTAAGATTACCATAAATAACAAAAGTTACCTGCAAGTCACATTAAGCCACTTTATAGATTAACATACTTTATGTGACTGCAGTAATAATCCGTATTATATTTACAATTATTTAATATCTTTAAAGTTAACTTCTCAGTGTCCTATAGTGAAGCCACTTGATGCTCTTATTGTGTAGTTTGCATCTATGACCAGAAGATGGGGTCATATGTCCTCGTTGAAGCCTGACACAGCAGCACACTTGCTGATGGACATGGCGTTGCATCCATCGTGACACCTGATCATGTCTCGTCACAGACGATGAAAACATCACACACTAAACATGATTTTAAAATGCTCATTTACTCCATATATGTGTCAGCTTTTGTTTCGCCCACCCTCTTCCTGTGTGTTGTTCTTAGTTTGTCTTCTTTTCCATCAATACAGCCACCCTTCATCCTCTCTCTCATTGAGAACATTGGTCTCCAGAGGTAAGCCACGCCCCCGACCACAGGCCCCGCCCCTCCGCTGACAAAGGAAAATTCATTTAAGGTTGCAGCCTCACCACATCCCTCCCTCTCATCCAGGCCTGTACCACTCCCTCTCTGCATCAGGGATGCTGCCTCACACACACAGGAAAAGTATTAAAACACATCAACAGGAAGAAGGAGACAGATTAAAAACACATGAGCCAAGGGTCATTTTCTTTCAAACACTTTCATTATTTTCTCCACATAACTCAAAAACAAAACAGAGTAATTCCCAGAAACAGAAAGAAAGAAAGAAAGAAAGGAGAGTCAAACTATAGAGAGAGAGAGAGAGAGCTTGGCATGCTGTAGCATGCTGCAGACTAACATTGTGTCGCAGGGCATTGTCACCAGGCTGATGGCATACAGCAGAGCTTCAGTCTGTGACCCACATGAAATGAAAATATATTGTTCTGCCTCTCGGTGTGCAGGCACATCAGACTGTACTCTTGTAATAATGTGGGGGAAAACACCAGAAATTAGTTTACAGCTGAGTTTGAGTTCCAATCCATAGTTTGAGAGAAGCTGTCAGACAGAAAAACAACAGCGAGCCTCCCTGCCCCCTGGAAGTTGTTACTGATGGCAACAGGCTCAGCCATCCCACCCCATCACATGGAAGGAGGATGCACACACATGTTCAGACACTCCAATGATCGTTCATGTGCACACATGCAAACAAACAGGCTGGTCTGCCAGATGGGTTTGAGAGGCACACACACACACACACACACACACACACACACACACACACACACACACACACACACACACACAGTGGTTTTGCTGGACTATAAAAATAGACAAATGGTGACTGGTATTTCCCCTATGCTTTTACACTATAACAGTCTTACATCATTTTACTTAGTTCTCGTCAGGCTGCTTGGAGTATCACTTAGCTCCACATAGAGGCTTCAATTGGTTTCATTTAACCCAGAAAAGATCAATAACAGTACATAAAAGGCATTTGGACTCGCTGTTTTATCTCAGCTTCATAATCAGTGCCAAATAGGCTTCTTTCCAGACACTGCTCCTATCAAAACCTACCATGTCGCATGTGCTTCTGAAGCTTCTTTCACTTTCAGATTCAATGCACAACTAAGATATTACAGTACATATGCATGCATTGTTGTACTTTTATCAATTTGCGCTACAAAAGCAAGGCAAGTGGCGACTAGTATTTTTTCAGACATCTTGCAAGTATAGTATAAAAGATGTAGTCATCTTCAGGTTAAGTTTTGAGAGAAGTAGTGGGAGACAGTGATTTATCAATATGATATTGCCTTTAAAGCCGGCTTTGCCAAGGACGGTCTGTCTTGAACTACCACCAACTCAGAGGAAGCACCATCCTCTGAATGGTGTGTGTGGAAGTGGGAGAAAGTAGGTGGGAGAGATGGAGACGGCACAGCTGTCAGCTGATGCTAGTAGGCTAGATGTGGATGAGCAGTGACTGTGTCCTCGTGAGGTGCTCTTGTAAAGTTTATGAACAGCGTGAAAGGCCACTGAGCTACTTGGAGAGCACACACACATACATATACACACATTGCTGGAAAAGACACCGCAGTTTGATAGTGACACAAACATGTGTGTGTGTTTGTGTATGTGTGAACAGGAAGCCATCAACCATGTATCCAGGCAGCACACACTTGCCAGCTCCTGAGTCTTACATAGACACACACATAGACACACACACACCCTGAACCATCAGTAACAACACCTGGGCAGGCAGAGCAACCAAAAGGCAGGAGTTATATAAAGAGGGGTGGAGGGTTACAAAATAAAGAATATATCCATCAACATATTGTACACGAGAGAAAATGTTAATAAATAAATTATAAGTTACAAATCTGTTGAAAACTATGATTTGAAGATGAAAAAGTCTGTCTCGTCAGTCCTGTCTGCAGACAGTGGAAGCAGACATCTTGCTGTAATGCCAGCTGCAGCTTTCATGGCCTGGGGATCAGACCGGTTCAGCCCATTTGAGTCCACATGGAGCTCACTTAAGTCCGGTTTCTGGACTATATTATCTCCCTGTAGCCCAGTTACCTGGACTGCTTTACCCCTCTTTCATCCACTTCTTTGGGCAATGAATTTCCGCATCTCTTTCACGAAAACTGGACCAAGCTTAGCTGAGGTTAGCCTGGCTTAGCCACCTTTATCCCACATGATGGCGGAGCCCTCCTTGGTCCTAGTCTTCCCTCGGCCGGTTGCAGTCCTCTCGCCAGGAACACGAAGGAGCAGCAGATTCATCGTAATACTCATATGAATTTATAATTGTTGTAGCATAGATAGGCTGACTCTGAAAGCGGTGCTGTCTTTAAATAAAAAAGTGGATAAACAAAATAGCCACTCCAATGTTGAGCAGAATCACCATGACAACGAGGATAGAGCTGTAGGCCTGCGTGGGAGAGAGAGAAAAGGGAGAGTGTCAATAATAAGAACACACACACAAACTTGCTAATACATACCACATGCACACACAGTTATCTTCATCCCTTTACCTCTTTCACCAAATCAATGCAAAATGGCCAAGACACCTTTCATAATCACCGATAAATAATATGTCAGTACGTGTGGTCTAAGACAAATAATTGAAAAGAGAGTACAGTGAAACACAATTTAAAGGACCAAACCACTATTTTTCACGTTAAGATATATGATTCTCTTTTCTTTTACCGATGTAATCCTGTGAAATTATCAGTGATGTAAGGATTTTTGTTGTTGCTGAATTAATTTCACACAATTAACATCAAGCTCATTGGACCTTGCATAACTGCATGCACATCAATCATACCACTGCTGTCAGGTGAATTCTGCTAACTGTCACTTCAGCTGGAGCAGGCTCTTGTAGTGGGTCAGAAAATCCCACGGCCGTGGGGTTTATAAGACCTTTTCAAAAAATTACAAAATGAACTCAAACATATGGGTGTCAAGTTAAATACAATGCTCTGACATTCTGACGATGCAAGGTTTTCACCTGACAGCAGCAATGTTCTCCTGTACTGCATAAATGTTGATAGCCGCTTTAGTGCTGTGTGATGCTTAAACTACACATCCGGTGACATGAATGGATTTTGTGAGTGCAGGCCCACCCACTGAGTCATCTATGCCCACCTTGGGTGAGCCTTCATCCCTGAAACTGGACTAGCTAAATATATTAGATAATTAGGAGTTTCCTCCAAAAAGCTGGGCTGTCAATGAGAGACGTGGAGATGGCAGATGTGCACGGAAATGGGCAGAAACCTCCTTTGCCCTATTGAAAGATTTTAAATGGATTTGGACCAAACAAAAGAACTTCAGTTTTGTGATTATCTGCAAGAAACTATGAGGCATCCATATATTAACGATTTTGTAAAATTGTTTAGATATAATAATATTTCTAAAACCCTGCAAGGACTGCATGTGAAGGGAGCATAATAGAATTCCCAAGATTGAGCCTTGAGGAACTTCACAGGTAAAGGAACACAATCAGAATCTGAGGCATTGATGGATACAAAAAAAAAAGACGAGGAGATAAAAAGGGTTAAAACCACTCAAGAGCTATACTACTTACCTACTTCATCAGATGATCTAATAAGATATAATTATTAAAATCCTTCACTTACCACTGTACCACACCTTATTATCTGGTTAGCATTGGTGTTTTCTTGAAAATGTCAATCAGGAATAAATTGTAAATCTGTTTATTATTTGCAGAGTCCTTTTGACATGTTGTGCATGAAGACAACACCCAGCAGCAATGATGATGCATGTGCAATGATGAAGGAGCAATTTTCATCTTAATATAAATAATACAATTCCATGTTGATCCCACAGGGAAGACCACCTTCTCTGACAGAGTGAGGTCAGAGGGCAAACTCGGCTGCAGAACAGCAGCCTGGAGCTGGTGGGGAGTCAGTGTCTTGCTTGATGACACTTCAGCAGATGCTTGGTGACAACCTGGGTCATGTGGGTGAAGGCCAGTCTTTCTGACCACCTGTCCACTCTGTGTAAATACGTGAAAGTGAATCGAGTATATTCACTGACATTATCATCGATGCAGCAGGTTTTTTTTTTTACCCTACACAGAATCCCTAACAAATGATCTCCCTTGCTTGAAAATTACACATTTTCTAAGTATTTACATAGTGTGTTTTGGTCTTATTAAAGGATCCACTAAAAGAGGAGGTGCAGAAGACCTATAGTTTTAATTAAGGCTACCTCTAAAATAATTTTAACAACAGCTGCAGTGGGAGTGGGAAAATAGGACTCTGAGTAACACTACACTCTGATATTAAGCAGCATTAGTGCAACATTGTTGTAAATGAATCTGTCCAGAGTGGCTGCTAACAAGGTTTCTGCTGATCAATCCGGTGATGGGTTTATCACAGATCTGTGTCATAGACGATTACCAGACCAAGAGGGTGAAATCCTCTCATAATCAGCCCTTTCTACCTCCACTTAGCAAGAAAATGTGTGCTCTTTATGTAACCATTCACTGTAGTCCACTTCCTGACCTGCAGATATTCATACCTGTTTTCTGTTTTATCTACACTAGAGTTTGTACATTTTCATGTGATTAGTTGATTAGTGCATAATTAGATTATATTTCACCCTAATTACTTCATTTGTGCCGATGGAGCATAATCATTCACAATTAGTATTTTCAATTAGTAAACCATACGGACACTCCGATCTTAGTAATAGGGTCTGTCTCTTAAATTAATAGTTGGAAAATGTTGGAAAATGCTCATATTTGCTGGCTGAGACTTAGAAGATTGATGTAACTCTAATATTTGCAGCACTGTTTCGCTTTCAACTTGTTGCTTGCTAATGGCTGCTGGCTGTAGTTTTATATTGGCATACAGATCTTCTCTTCTAACTTCTATCAAGAAAGTGAATAAAATATTTTCCAAAATGCTGATGCAAAAACTATTATTTAAAAGGACTGCTGTGTAGACCTTAGGATGGATCTATTGGCAGAAATTGAATATAATACTCAGAATTCTGTTTTCATTAATGTATAACTTATAATAAAAATCATATATTTGTTAGCCTAGAATGAGCCCCTCATATCTACATAGGGAGCAGGTCCTCTTCCACGGAGCCCACCATGTTACACCACCATGCTTCTACAGTAGCCCAGATCAGACAAACCAAACACTTGCTCTTGAGAGGGCCTTATGCGTTCTACGAATCAGTGATTAAATTTATTTTTGTCCTACAAACATATTCCTGTGAAATAGGAAATCACTAGAAAACAGTGTCCACACTATGTTCTGGTGGTGGCATTTAAATTAATATTAAGTAGTAGCACAAACAGTCTATTTCAAAAGTACAAAATCACTTTCCCCATCAATTTTCTGTGGACATAAATCTACTCAAAGGGAGATGGAATTATAGGTCTGTTACTCTAGTGGTGTGGCAATTTATCTTGCTAGGTTTTAAGAAAATCTCCCAGTGCTTTTCTTAAATGTTCATCTACAGTATGTTACTTTGAAATTGATATTTCCTACTATTATTTCTTCAGTCCTCAAGCATGACTTTGTGAATTTGTAGATCTCCTGCCAAAACGATAAACTCACAACCCTTTTCAATAACTACTATTAACTTTTCAAGCACATATGAATGGAACTTATTCTTAATCCTCTTGGTGCAAAATCATAAAAATGCACAGCAGAGAGGACTACTCTTCAGAGACTCTTGTAACAAAGACCAGGTTATGTAAAATCTTGGTACCAATAGTGTGAGGCCCTGTTTGATATTCTTTTTCCCTTTTCTTAAAACTACTATCAACCACTTTGCTGTCATTCGTAAAGAAATGCAACTTAATCTCTCCACGAGCTCCCTTGACCCCACCAAACACCCTTTATAACAGAATGCTTATTATCATGAAGATGAAGTAGCTTACTGGCAAAGAACAAATCATTTTCCTGTGTACTGGCATCCTCCCCTGGCACTGAGAACTGCCATGGTGTGGCTTCTCTTGAAGAAAAGTAACTGTGATCCTTCAGGCCAAATTTGGGTCAGTTTCAAACAATTATTCAGCAAAATCATTGGAAAGTTTTTAACAGCTATATTGACTATGTGTAATGTGAAAATGGTCACTGGCTGAGATTTTCACCAAACTCTACAGAGCTTTTGCTTATTTTAGCTACTCTTACGAAGTTTCTGCCAAACTTACAAGAAATCCACTGTACTCTATCTGCCAGCACCAAATGGCAGACAAAGCTAGCAGAGAGCAGATGAAGAAAGCTGGACATTTAGCAGCTGGAAAGCCACATACTGGAGACCAAAACAGAGCTAAAATGAGATTGAATGTTGGCTTTTAGGTGCCCAGAAATGACTCAAATGAATGCTAATTGTTGTGGTTTAGGTTTTTGTGTGTGTGGTATTTTGGTTGTCTTTTCTCACTTCTTTCAGTGTGTGGCAGGAGGCGTGGCTGGTCTCCCTCACCCCCTCTCAGTGACCTGGCAGATGAGGCACACCGGTTCTCAATCTCACTATCAACCATCCATATAAGGCTGGTCCGGACGTCACTCCGGCGCCAGATTATTCCGTCACTCCGATCACCTCCAGACTCCCGTCAGCGTGCCTCACTGCCAGCCGTCCTCCTGTGCCGTTCTCCACCTCCTCCGTCATCCTCCAGCCCGCCGCCTGTCACCATCACCTGCGTCTCTTCACCTGTTTTGTTTTTTGAACTTGAATAAAGACTCGTTAAGAGCACCTCTCCGCTCCAGTCTCTGCCTCATTGGTCCAGATCACAACTCAGCTCTAACAGCTAATGTTGCTCCGTGTCTGTTAAATGTGTTAATTGTAAAGAATTTTAACAGTTTAACCATAGTTAATCAGGTTCTGAGTCTCAGCTCATTGTGAGTTGCCCAAAAGCATTTGTCCTGGCTTTTCAAGCTCAACACAGCAGAGAGACAGAGAAAAACTACTTCTAATACACTTGCATGCTGTACTTACTAGTCTAAAACCACAGGGATGTGTGAGGCTCTATGGCACAGTTTTAAATTGGCTTAAGTCTTGTCTGTCTGGCAGAGACTCTGCTGTCTGCTCTCTGAGTGAGCACAAGGCCCCATTGTAGGACCATTGCTTTTCAGACGCCAAAGGTATATCATAAAATCATAAAATATCATTTATATCATAAAAAACAATGTATAGACTAATAAAAAGTCAACCCTCCCAGTTCTAGACCAGCTCTCTGTCTGTATTTTCATATTGTCTTCTTATTTTGCTGGGTTCAAGAAATTTCTGGGCTACAGATTTCGAGCAAGTATGTATTCC